>VYXH01003518.1:937454-1011523 GCA_013397275.1 Burhinus bistriatus | reverse complement strand
AAAAAAAAAAAAAGACTTTCTCAATGCTAGGATTTCCTCCCCATGTACATTTTCCCTGCTGTGCTTGAGTGTAGGAGAAAGTATTTGCTGCGAGTCACTGCGTGTCCTTCGGGTGTGAGGTAATGTGCATTGAAATCCCCAAAAGCCCCGAGAGAGGCTTCAGCAAAAACTCTGGGACCTTCTCAGGAGGCAGCGTAACCTCTTTATCTGTGCTGCATGGCTTCGTGTGGTGCAGCAGACGAGAAATAAAAGTTTTGCGCTCTCTAACGTGCAGCCCATAGGAAGACGCCTCTAACTGAAAATATACAACGCATCCTGGCTTCGCTAATTCTTTTTTTCCTGCTACAGCCAGATCTAAAATTTCCTCGATGGCTGCAAACTTTTTAGGGGTGGATTTTATAATGGTAATCAGTGATTTTAGAGGAAATAAATCTATCCCGTAGCCCATAGCTCTGTATAAAGCATCCCAAGAAATAAGTCAGGGAGACCGTCAGCAGTGGAGAGTGCTACATTTCATGTGCTGCCACAGAAATGCTTTCTGGCTGAGGTCTAATATTAATCTATTTTGTCCCTGACATCCAGTAAAACTACAGCGTAGCAAAGGCTTTTAAAACATACATATTCAATAGCAGATGCAATAAAGTATTTGGAACTGTTGGTATGAAGAAGGTTCACACACACACAAATATCTTTGAAACTCCAGTTAATCAAGGTGTCAAAGTAACTAAAGCAGTTTTACAGATTTTATTGAAAATAAATCACTTTATTATATACTGAAAAATATATTATTGTTTCCCCATAGAGTTTTACTATCCAGTTGCCTGCATTTATTTTTTAAATAGAGTATCTCCTGCCCTCTTTAGTCCGATTTTTATAACTACATTTACAAAGGAAATTCAGCATTAAAACGTATCTTTAGCCTGCCTTCTCCTATTGCCCTATGCAAATAGCCCATTATTAGCCATTTTCTGGCAGAAGTAGCTGAGAGGAAACAGAAGAGGAAATGATATAATGGCCCCAGGGCCGCGCGCTTCCTTTCTGCCCAGCTGTTTGCGGGACGACCTTACGGTTAACGGGGAAGCTGCGAGGTGGCATTGAACCTCGAAAGATTTACACCTTTGTCTTCTCATTTTTCAGACCGAAGCTCCCATGCAGGAATACATAAAACTTCACAGAACTCAGTCTGGGAAGGTTAAAATGAGTGAAAGGAAATATTTGATTCAATCTAATGGACATCCTAATAGGTATTTATAGACTTCACAGAGAAACTTTTCACTGAACGTTTTTAACTCCTGTTATTGAGTAACTGCTTTCTTTTTTAAGTATGGGAACTGGTTCAGATCTAAAATAGCCAGCGTGTTGTTAGACAATGTGTTTCTTTAAAATTCAATATTACACGAACACTCCTATTATTTCATTTGTTGGATAAATCTTTTTTTTTTTTTCCCAGCCATAGTGCACAGTTTCTAACAGCTTAATGCTATAAACACGCAAATAATCACATGTCTATAAAGATGTTGCATCTACGTGAAAAGCTTCTCAATTATTTTTTTTTCAACATTTCTCCCTAAAGTTAAAGGATGTTTAATCCAGTCCATGTATATAGAAGATATGCTTTCAGCAGTTTGGACTGCTTTCTAAACTGATAAATTTCACACTGATAAATGCAAATTCAACAGCAGTTCTCCTGAGATTACATTTTTTCACCCCAAAACTAGGTCAAAGTTGAAGCACGGTATCTAAAATGGATTTTAAATATTAAAAAATTGCATCTATACTCAGGAATTTTACGCATTTTGCCAGCGGGCAGGCATTATGAATGCAGTGTATTGGTACCCTAGGTCATGTAAGAAGTTGCTTTATCCAGATACTATATCCTAACTACTAAAACCAAAATCGCTATACCTAAGCATAAAGGTGTTTCTTATTCTCCACCCATGAAGTTCAATGACATTTTCTGGTCAACAGCGTGATGAGGACTCATCCAGGTCTCTTTGTCTCTACTGCTTCCCCAGTAGGTCAGTCTGCGTTGGGGTGACCCAGGTGAATGAAGTCGGTCACCTGCAGCACTTCGCTTATGTACCGAGTTCAGAGTCACTGAAACCAGTATTCAGATTCACTCCTGGGCAATTCTTGGGTTTAAGTCATGTTTTAACACTGATCTTCAGAGACCTTTACCTAGGTCAACCCCTGTGACTTTTAATACAGAACTCAAACTCTATGGTACCTATAAGAATGAATTTTATCCTCACCTCTTTGAAGCCATGAACATGCCAAAAAATATGCATTTTCCTGAGAAGGTCCAAAGAAGTGTTTCACTAGATTCATTATTTGTCACCAGGAAGCCCCCAGGTAATTTTGACCACAGGAAAAAAAAAAGTATCATCACATTTGTAAGCAATGTGTACACACTTTCTTTGCAGCTGATCAGCCCTGATAGCACATCAGATTCAAAGGGTTGTGTCCAGCTATTACATTAGTTTTTAATAGCAAAATGTGAGTGTGCCTTCCGCACTTTAAAAACTGACTGTAATCAAAATCTAATTAGTATTCTATTTTACTAGTGGGAAAACTGAGAGAAAGGCACACAGACATACATGGTGTTAGATATTAAGCCAAAAGATGTCTCCAGAAACCAGCCATTCATCTTTTGCCTTTTTTTTTTTTTTCTGCCATCAACATCTTGTCTCTTGAAATATAGACATCACTAAATCAAAAACACTTACCTTTTCACATCATTATAGAATTGCTGGGATTAAATAAGAGCTCTGTACAGCTTTTCAAATCTCAGCTATGTTTTCAAACCACCAGGGAGGGCTAGTTCTTCCCGCTCAGACAATTATCAAATTGTTGCCAATGTGAGCGTTCCTTGTATCAATCTCATTATTATTAAGCAGTCTAAATCACCTATGGAACTCATTACCATCGCTTTGAAAAAAGGTCATGAGGTGACATCTGCAATTTACTTAAAATTTATCATTGAAAGTAACCTTTCTTTACAGAAGATTTAGGCTGCTTTAGTGTATTTCTGATGTTAACAAACAGAACGCTTCGCGACCTTAGAAGCCTGCTCAGTTTTGTTTGGTTGTTGTGGGTTTTTATTCTTTGTTTACTTTGGAAGTAACAGGGACATCATCATTCCTCCTTTGTCTTCCTGGTGGAGCTCCTGAGGTTATTGGGTGGTTCATATTGTGAAAGAAAGCCAGGTCAAATCACTAAAGATGAAGTCCTTATTGAAAAGTTAATTAGTCACTGCAGATGCATGAGCATTAAGGGAAAAAAAAAAAGCAAAGGCAGTTTTAGCAGGACTTTCTTTTAGCAACTCAGTTGCTCAGTTTTCATCATGGTGGTGAAGATACCACTTTATCAATTTTCCAGCCATAATAATAGTCTTAAGTAGGTAAGAAACAATTTTTTTAATCTGAATAAAAAGTATAAATATTCCCTTCCTGATTTTTTTTGGAAGAAAAAAAGACTGTCAAAACTTGCTTATAGATTACAAGTAAACATAAAAGAGAATAATCCTCGCTGTCTGCCTCCCACTCACTTTTAAGTAGATCACTCTGCAAAATATTATGCAGTGGGTTTGATATTTTTAGAGGAAAACATTTTTGCCCAGTAATATAGAAATAAAATAATTGCTATCACTTCCCTCCTCTGAGAAAATGACACATAAAATTTTATATTTAAAATTCAATTGAGAAAGAAGGTGGTTTTTTTTACCCAAAGCCTTGTAGCTATGCATTCCAGTTTGGTTTTTTTCCTGGTCTGTGCAGCCTTATGCTGCGTTTTGGTTATGAATTTAATAGAAGATGCTGCAAAAAGCAGCAACTTCAAGTAGTGACAGAGACTTATCAGACAAATATGCAAGGGCAGAACATACAAGACGAAAGGAACAACACTTCACAAGTTCAGATTATGATTGCTCCGGATAACTATATACTCTTAGATATTTTCATTCCTGTCTCTCGTGAATTCCTCTTACTCCTGAAATGGTATCAAGTGCGATTTCTTTCTAAAATAGCAGATAAGATCATCCAGCTTTTTAGGCACAAATCTGCTATATTTCAGCTGTGCAAATCAGTCATAAAAACACAAAAATGATCCCTATCAACATTTTCAATTGTTGCCATTTATCACAGTATCTAAAGACCATTTTACTTTTCTTCCCTTGCTGCGAAGAAAGGGAAGGTGCATATTTTTATGCATCTCACAGCAGATAATGCAATACAGCTTTGCGTCGGGCTCTTCTACCTGAAGGCTCACAAAGTATTAGCTTGGATTCTATGTCCTATAACGACTCCACGCGTTCTTGCCATAGACAAGCAAATGCCTGAAACAGTTCAGACAGAAATATAAAATGTACAAATACTTCTGTGAAACAATGGATCTGTCCGTTTCAGAAATGTATTCGCCTAAAACGTGAAATGTCTTTGTATAGACACAAACATTTCATTAACAAATCATCTATATATCTTTCTATTTATACTTACTCGTACAACTCTACATAGCAGCTCATAAATGTAGGTCTTGTAATACAAACATCCATAAATATACAACACACACACACTATATATGTATGTATATTAATATTTGTAATAGAAATCATATCTTTACATCTTCCAAAAGCGTCCTTTGTAGCTTTCCTGCCTTTTAAATTCAGCTATTCTTGAACACAGTTTGTCTTTGAAATATGTCAGGATAATGCATTATTGAAGTACTGTACTGCTTCCTTTTTGAGACTGTACATAAAATCAGTCACGTTCAACAAATTTCCATTTTACTTAGTTCTTTTTCATAATTATTCCTCACTTCTATCACAGCCCTGTCCTCAAGAGCTCTCTGGTTACACCGCTAAAATTAAGCGCACACTACAGGTTATGCCTCTAAGGGACTTGCCATCAGGAGAAACCTGAAGTGAAGAAAGCAAGCCAAATAAAATCCTCTACTTTTTCTGAAATGGATATGACTAGTATATGAACCAGGTTACAAAATTAAGCACCGGACAGATGAACTAAATTTCAAAAAAAGTTTCTTATTTCACCAGATGAGTCAGAAACATTTGGTTTGTGTCTTCACGTATGGATTTTGAAAGCTACCAGGGATAGCGTATCAGGGACTTAAAACCTGTCTTAAAACTTCTGGCTTACGTTGGTATCATTTTGTTCAAGAAAGAGTTAAGTCTAACAAGCAGAAAAAAAGAAATTAACTAAAGTAAGGCCCTTGTGATACAATGACACTTGCTCTATGCTCTTACAGAGAAAAACATGATGATAAAACACCACAAAGAGGAGTGTTATGAATTTTATTAATGACTAGAAGACAGTGTGCAAAACATCAAAGGTCTGTGGAAAAGATTAATGACCCCGTGTGAGACTGTTTAATTACCTCCAGCTAATTAGATTCTTGACCAAATTTTTAATATCTGCATTCCTTCTAAAGCCTAATTGAGATTCCACATTATTTATCAATCCTTCAAAAAGCCCTTAGTGTGCTGCTTTTTTTTAGGGTTTTTTTTTCCCTTTGCACTTTGACTCCATTTATAGTCAATTATTAAATAAATAGCAAAGTAACCGTTCTCTCCAAACTGTATATGTGGAACACTTTATGCCTGTTTATTTTGACTAGGAGACTATCGTTGGCATCTCTTATACATAATGAAGCACTCCAACTAATAAACTGACTGACTTCACTGTAAACAACGTTGATAATATTTTTGTTATCTGGGCTGTGCTCAGGAACTCCTCATGTGGTTTCTGTAAATTAGCCTTTGCTATTGTCAGTTAATCCTTATTTCAGTTTACCTTGGTCCAGTCCCAGGGCCGGAGTGGAGCGTTATCATGCAAACTGAAGAAGACAGCCCTCACCGTTTGATTATTTTTCCCCGTTCATTTAGAAGTACTTCAGTGCTATAAACCACCGCTATTAAATGACTTGCCGTTGTATAAGGAAATTGATGTCAGAAGGCAAGGAAGGCATGCAGTAATTACTTATTTTTTATATCCCTTCACATCTCCCTCTATCCCCAGTTAGGCACTGGCATGAAAAGAGAGGCCGCTGTGTACAGCACATCTAAAGACTGTTGTAGGCTTTTCCACCGAAGTTTCACCGTTTCAGTGTACAGTGTAGGAAATGGGCAAAAGTCAGGCATTTCAAGGTATGTGGTGGGGAACGCATTTTTTTGCATAAAGTTTGATAAACAAGACACTTCCCAGTACAGAGGAGGCAGGGGACTCCCGGTCTCTTTCTTTGTTTGCGCTATAAAACAAAGTGCATTGGTTTTGATAATCTTTTTGTCATTTTTAATATAAATAAGAAAAATAAAGTGTGCACATGTGAAATTATATATTTATAATGCATGTATAAAACAAAACACTTTGGGAAAAATTCTTTGCAATTTCATATAGATTTTTTCAAATTATCCACTAGAGTTTAGCTCATAAAACCAAACCACATGTACAGAAATATATGAGACAGCTTAAAAAAAGAGGAAAAAACCCCATATTGTCCATTAAATTTTAATAGGTTTTATGTTATTTTTATAAAATCTTATTGGCTGTACCCCTACTAAAATACACAGGATTTTTTTCTGTGAGGCAGACAGGAGTGTCTGTATGTACAGACAGACATTGAAAAAAATCTGCTATATGACGATATATGTAACTGTCATGAATGTAGTAGGGGACAGGGCTTTGAGGGAGGGATTACTTTTTTCATTATCATATTTGTAACAAGCCTTGTCCAATGGGATAAGAACATCTATGTATTATCACGAAACACATTATTTAATAATATAAAGAGTATATGCCAAAATAGCAAACAATGTAAATCAATACAAAAGTATAATGAACCAGGCATTAAAGAGACACATAATGCTTAATTTCTTGAGAGTGACAAGAATATTTGGTTCCTTACTAAATCACTCGCAGGAATACCACAGCAATGAACTTAGTTGGGATGCAGTAGTCAGACCCACTTGATTTTTCCGATGCAATAAAAAGCTTAAAGCGCCTAAAATCTGTGTATCCAGCTATTTAATCTGTACTCCAGTTGATGGAGGAGTGTTTCAAACCCATTGAAGATTTTTACCCTTGTTATGGGTAATAATCGTGTCATCTGTACCATATCAACGCACCTCAGTTGAGGGTCATGTTTTTATGTTAGCTTCCAGGTAAACAAAGAATTAGAAAAAACAGGCCTTGTTTAACAGAGCACCCGCATTTTGCAAAACTGAGGGTACATTTGATGGTTTCCCATGGAAAAGGAACTGAGATTTCACCCTCCAGACTACCCTTATATCTTTCCCCGAGCCATCGGGTTGAGCAGGGTGAGTGGTTTCTCCCTCGCAGACTGTACGTACCTGTCTGGGAGACTCTCTGGGAGCCTTTTACATCTGATCGACGATGCCAGCCCCAAATGCGTGACAGGTGACTGATGCTCCTCGCTTTCCGGAGGACCATAATGGATATTGGTACTGAAATAACTGATCTGGACAGACAAGCTGGTAATGAGATTAATTCAAATGGCAATTCAGGCCCAGTTTAATCAAATGCTGCATGGATGTGCTATAGATCAAGCATTTAAGTCTGGTGTTAGAGCCTCTGTCAACCCAGGCAGATTCTCCCTTAGTTGACATGGGCATCCCCTGCCCAGGCCACCACCAGGCACCCTCCAGCCCCAGAGATTTCCATTCTCCCGCCTGCCACAAACAGGAGCAACGTTCCAGGGAACATTCACGCATATCACATCATACTCCAACAAGCCGAACAATTTTATATTTTACAATACTCCATTTCTTTCCAACTGTATGGATGCTGATGATGGTACAATAACAAAAACCAACACCATCCTCCCCCAAAAAAAAAAAACAAACCACCAACAAAACCCACCGAACCCAAAATCAACAAACCAAACAAAAAAACCTAAAAACTTTGGCCAACTTGGCCCAGTAGAAAAACCATCTGTGATGAGGAAGAAAATTTCAACAGTGGTATAGAACCCAGGAAACATAGCGCTAGGCTACGGGAAGGGCACAAGGCAGCACAAGCATTTACTTACTTTAAAAAAGAATTTATTAGCCCAGTCTTGCCCCTGTGGCCTTTGAGAGACTCAATAACGAGCTTGTCTCCTTCTGCATCACCCTGCTCTTTCACCTACGAAAGACGGGCAGGGGCTGGTGGATACCTCCCCTGCGCTGATCAATAACCTGCTTCCCCCGCGGGAGGGTGGGTCAGCCCACAGGAGGGCACACAGGCAAGAGTAGAATTTCTGCATTTTCGGTAATATTTATTCTCAATATTCTTCTCTGAGAACCGTTATGCCATCTCGTACAGGATGTTAAAAATAACAGAATAACAGAAGCCAAATAAACATACAGAAAGTATGTAGTGAGACAAATTTTGTTGTTAGAATTCTTGTTTTGTTGCATTTTTAAATAATTTGCTTTGTCCTAATCTGCTATATTAGTGTTTGCCTTTATACCAATATGTTCTTATATATCTGGAGCTCTTTCATAGTTTTACATCCTTCTACACCAAGCCTGCCCAAAATCAAGATCACTTCTAACTTAAAGTGCTCCTAAAAATTTGAAGTGCTCTATTAATTTTAAATTGCTCTACATCATGTCTGCTTAGAATCCCAACTGCTTTTTCACGCAAAAAATATTAAACTATAAAATGCACATCTGCAACATAACAGCTACCCAGCTTTTTTTTGATTTCAGACATCAACTTTCTCTCCTTTTTCTTTATCTTTGAAAGAAAAGAATGCTCTGGGAGAAAAATAATAGAACGACTCATCCCACGTTTTTATTGTGAGCCTCCCTCTATTGAAAACCTTTTAGGTATGTCACAGGACTAAATATATTTTATGTCTACCAATTGGTAGCACATAGCCCAGCCCATTAACCCATTGACCTCAATAAATTATGATTTCCTAGCCAGAGCGGTATCGCTAGAAGATTGACACATCACCAAACGCGCGCTGAGGGTTAACAATACTCCCCAGGATTTTTACAAGATGACTTCTGATCTGAGACTTCTGTCTTGCAGGCAGTTCTTTCGGAAAGGCAAACAAAAAAATGTTTTTTAAAGCCTTTGGTGTTTTCAGAAATCTGACTTTATCCTCAGCAATGAGAAAAAAAATGGCACCGTTTCCAGCTGAGCCCCTGTCACATTATCTGCGGAACAACAAAGACAGGGTGCAACACCCGCACAGCCTTCCCCACGGTGGACCTTTGCCAACGCAAACCCTTGCTGCGGCACTGCACACTCGTCTCCCGCTGCGAGGTCGCGCAGAGGCATCTCTCTGCTTCCCTTTGCTCACATCAGTATTTCCACAGAGCAATACTCTCACCTGACCCTTAAAGGTCTACGCAATCCGGTCCTGGCTTGTGATTGCTGGCTATCTCCTACCACCTCCGTCTTCTCTTTGATGTTTTTAAATGGAAGTTGTTAAAAGGAACTTGTTGAGTGAAAGACAAAAAAACCTCTATTTATTGAAAAGATAGGACTGAGTCAATATAGCAGTGGACTTTGGCGGCCAAGCTGATTTTTAGGGAAGATTTTTGAACAGAAGGCCTATCTCTTCTACCACTTGCATAGCAAGTCAAGCACTAACAAGTGCATTCACTGTCAAAGTCATTTTACTTGTTCTACTGTATCTGAAGTACATTATATTAATCTATCAAAGGGTCACTGATCCTTTAGTGAGTGACCATAAATATACACAAATACAAAAAAACATGCTCTGAATGTCCCATGTATCAAGCACTTTCAGATCCATATATATTTCCTACTTTGCCATGCAGATATAAAACCATCTTGAGTGATGTGATGCCGCAGTAACCCTTTGCAACTATCACGCTTTATCACAGGAGTAACTTGGGAGGTGCTGATTATTTACACACAGTCTATCACAATAAGCTGCTCTTAGGATATTTTCCAAGTAACAAATTCAAGCAAAGTTTCTTGACTATGAGGACAGGCTGAGAGAGTTGGGGTTGTTCAGCCTGAAGAAGAGAAAGCTCTGGGGAGACCTTAGGGCCCCTTCCAGTCCTTAAAGGGGCTCCAGGAAGCCATAGAACAAGGGGGAACGGTTTTAAACTGAAAGAGGGGAGATTTAGATTGGATATTAGGAAGAAATTTTTCACTCTGAGGGTGGTGAGACACTGGTCCAGGTTGCCCAGAGAAGCTGTGGCTGCCCCATCCCTGGAGGTGTTCAAGGCCAGGTTGGATAGGGCTTTGAGCACCCTGGTCCAGTGGGAGGTGTCCCTGCCCATGGAAGGGGGGTTGAACTAGAAGATTTTTAAGGTCCGTTCTAACCCAAACCGTTCTATGATTCTATGACTTTAAATTACGGCTTTGTCTCTACATACACTCTGCTCTTCAGAGAATCTCTATTACCAGAGCAACCGTGCTCCTGCTGAGGACACGGACTTTTGATTCAGAGGGACAGGTCACCTGTCTTCCAACATTAGGTGGTACATTCCCAGCTAGCAGAAGAGTCACCCCCTGCCTTGATCAAATTCCAGTTTCATTTCTCATTTGGTTGGATCTCATATTCTTCCCTGTCCCATTTTAGACAGCCTGGAACTGAGGTAATCCCAATTGCATCTGTGTGCTTCTCCGTAGGAGAGCAGCATCACTGTGTTACTGATGCAAACAAGACTCATACCTTGAAAAAGAACGTGATTTTTTTTTTCGGTACTCGGTGTAATACCTTTTATCCATTTAAACAATTTCCTTTTTACAACATCACAATGTAACTTGTCTTATTGAACGCTGAATCCTATACTACTTGTGCATCCGTACAAATTCATGGTGGGGTTTCTACTCCTGAAGACTTGTTTGACGTTGTCCGTTTTTCTGTGTGCAAGCACTATCAGGTGAAATGTTTTCAGTCTTTAACAGGACATACCAATCTAAGGGTAGTTAAATGTTTGTTCTACCTAAAAGACAATTTCTACGGCAAAGGCACTGAGGTTTTTGTCTTGAATGAGATTAGCAATTCATTATTCACTGGATTACAACTACAAAGTAGAGGAAGCAGCTTTATTTATGCAATGTAACATCTCACAAACAGTAATCATTAGACCAGAAATGTTGCAACAAATTAATAGTGACAAAACTAGAGGGTGATCTTGGCTTTCAGTCTGGGAATTACATCTGCCCCAGCTGAGAAGGAGCCAGCCAGAGCCACACACAGAATCATAGAATCATTTGGGTTGGAAGGGACCTTAAAGATCATCTCATTCCAACCTCCCTGCCATGGGCAGGGACACCTCCCACCAGACCAGGTTGCTCAAAGCCCCATCCGACCTGGCCTTGAACACCTCCAGGGATGGGGCAGCCACAGCTTCTCTGGGCAGCCTGGGCCAGTGTCTCACCACCTTCACAGTCAAGAACTTCTTCCTCATATCCAATCTAAATCTGCCCTCTTTCAGTGTAAAATCATTCCCTCTCCTCCTATGGTTCCATTCCCTGATCAGGAGTTCCTCCCCAGCTTTCCTGGAGCCGCTTTAGGGACTGGAAGGGGCTCTAAGGTCTCTGCGGAGCCTTCTCTTCTCCAGGCTGAACACCCCCAACTCTCTCAGCCTGCCCTCACAGCAGAGGGGCTCCAGCCCTCGTGTCATCTTCGTGGTCTCCTCTGGACTCGCTCCAACAGGTCCATGTCCTTCTTACGTTGGGTGTTCCATCCATGCTGGTTGCAATGGTGGAGCTGCCTCCTCCAGCAATTAACAGCCTTCTGCAAGACAGATAAATGCTCCTACCTGTAAATATGATGAAAACATCCCAGTTAACTTTCAGTTATAACTTTCAGCCATATTGCATACTTCTTCTTCCTTACCTCTGAAGGAAGTTATGGGGAAGTTAGGTTTTGGGAAGGCTGTGGGAAAGAAAACCTTTGTTAACAGAAGCAGCGTGATGTTCCTGTGAATCCACCTTAGCTATAAAACCTCCATCACTATTGCAATTTGTCCACTCTGCAGCTCTTTATCAGGAAGCAATGAACCCAAATCTCCCCTTTTCCCGACTGCCGGATGTTTAAAACAAAGTGGGTATAGCTGCCTTAACAAACCACCCATCTCTATCCCATCCCCTGGAAATGCCTTCTGCTGACTTCAATGTTCTCAGTCAGAGCTCAAGAGAGGAGAAAGTTTCCCAAACAAGCCGCTACTTCAACAAAATATTTGCTGGATGCAAAACATGTGGTTATACCGAGCTTTGTTAAGCAGTTTCCTAATAAAGGGCAATGCATGTTCAGCCTTCATAGTAACTCAGATGTGACACAAATAATACAGCAAATAATTACAATGACCTTTCGCTCACCTCAAATTTAAACAAAGGTTAAGCTGCCCTTTTGAAAAGTAAATATTTTCTGTAGTCAAATAAGTGTAGACACCTTTAGAAACAAGGATATATTGCCAAACTAAACTAGACTGAAAATGGTTACAATAGAATAATTTCAAAACATAAAGGATGCAGAGCTGCTCAGCAGAAGCAGCAGCCAGACATCCTGGCATCACGGCCGGTCCCTTACCTTACAAAACTCCCAGGCTGATCTCCATATGTTTTCCGAGAACTGTTGCTTGAAATTTCTGTCTGGTCACAGCAGATAGGAGAGAGAAATATTAAAAATAAGAAAGTGCATAATGTTCTTGCCCCCTTAAGTCTGGTAAACAATTTATATTCAATTTCATACAACAGAACGAATCCACGGACCTTTAAGTAATTAAGAAACAGAGACTGAGGCTTAAAAAATAAACTTAATGGAAAATCTCACATAGTGGCCAGGAAATGGCTCATAGGTTTTATTTAGTTCTCATAGACCAAGGTTTAGCTGTTAGCTAGATAAGAGCCAGGTGTGTTTTACACATCTAATTTGTTTAGTCTGAAGCTAATTCAAACAGCACTTTTTAACTACAAGTCTGCAAGCGACTTTTGAAATCTAAATCCAGGATGAATGGGTGTCATATATATTCAGGGTCTCCAAATGAGAAGGATCACCTTTGGGGAAGGAAATTCTCACTTATTTCTGGTGTGCTTGGTTTTAGGGGGGGGAACGCTCAGGCATTGGTCTGTTAGCTGAGTTAAGATGACCGGCAAAAGATCGGTGTTGCCCATCGCAGCCTCTCATACCAAAGGCAAAAGGAAAAAAAAACCCACTGCTGGCCACTCCTGAGGATTTGGGGCCAAACAACATCTTTCTGCTGACCTGCCCAGTGAATGGATGAGAAATGCCCAAAGATGTCTGATTCTCTATTCTGAGATGAGCAAGCCATGCAAACCCTCCGGACGGGCGCGGGGGAGATGGGGGACTCTACAGAATAGCCGGGAGCCGCAAGAAGTTCCGTTGGGAGGAGATTCTGTCACCTCCGGGGACGCACAAGGATGAGGGTCTGCAGCCAGACATCACAGTGGCAGGGGCAGGTAGAGGCTATACAAAGCAGGCATAGATGTTAAAATCTTTGATTCTTAACGTTTTGACTTTCAACTGCTGCTGAGAAGAAGAGAATCGCGAAATATTTGGTCAAGAATCACTTTATACATGAAAAACACTGGGGTAATTTATGGCAGTAACATTCATAATGCTCTAATACAGGGCAAACCATCAGAAAACAGACGTATTATCCACCATTACCATTACAGTGTTGACTAACCTGATTTTCCGACTCTGATCGAGACTTCCAATCCTATTGTTATAAGTAACATTCAACTTTAACTGTACTTTCATTTGACAAGCATTTATCATGTTCTTCTCTGTTTGATCTACTAAAAAAGATAGTCAATGAATTTAAACCCTGCTACTTATTCATGAACAAGTTGTGCCCCTGAATTTAACATGCTATGCCTTAAACTGTGAGCTGTATATCTGCTTTATGTGATCTTCCTACATAAGCTGGCAGTCCATCAATTTAGTGTCCATACATTTCTTTGAAAGCTATATTATAATTAGAGCTTAGGTTAATACTATTCAGTAACCATAAAACAGACATAAAATAATTATAACTCATTTAGTGAAATTAGAAAAAGAGCAATTATTAGACTCCCATTGTGAGGCTTTGCTGTGAGGGACAGACAATCTATCTGCAAGATGTACTTTAAGAACACCATTTTGAAAGAAATAAACTAGATAAATTACTGTTTTGTTTTGGTTTAAGAAAACTTAGACCAATAAATATAAGTTCAACCAACATAAAGGATGTGTGTAAGGGAAGTGAAAGTTCTACTGCAAGAAGAGAGATTAAAATATTTATGCGATGTTTTCCTGACACTACCTCTCAGGATGTTTTGAAGCTAGATTTGTTAGTGTTTGCAAGGCGTGGAATACTCCGGCGATGCAGACACAGGCCTGTGAACTGTTAGAATTAAAGACGAGGACGTGCACAGTTAGATCAGGAGGGAGTGGACTCGCTGACGCTGATGTTCCCCTCAGCACGCTTTGAGTACAGGACTTCTGGTAGTTTTAATGAAGTATTTACATATGTCGGGAAACCTGGTTTTGAAATTGCCTGTTTCTCATTCTCCAAGCCCCTGGTACACTGAGATATCCAGTTAGATGGGAAGAAATTACTTTTTGCTGGGAACACACCTCCCTGGCTGGAATACAGCTTAGGGCTGTATTGAGCTGACAATTTGCCCATTTTTTCCTTCATTGGTTGGAGAGTAGGATAGCAATCTTTCTGATGAATCGGCAGCTAAAAGAATGTCTCTTCCTGATGGACCATTGTCCAGCTACGGTTCGCACAGATGAAAATCCCCCAATATCTGTATTTCCAAGCCTTGCAGGGACAGAGCCTTCTTCAGATAAGAGGGATTTTTTCCCCCAAGTACAGGCTCTTTGCATGTCTGAATTGTGACTTTCTTTTTAGGTCTTTGGTCATATGGGTCTTTCTTTTTAGTACGCTTTTAGTAATAGAAATTCGTGTATTGGTCAATCTATGCCATTCTTAAGGAAGTTTGACTTTTTTCACCTCAGAAGAGCTCCGTAAAAGCTGAAGGTTTCTTCAAGAGTTCCCACGAGAGGAAAAGGAGGATCTGAAAGAAAATGCTCCATGTGGTACTTAGAAGCCAACCCAAGAACGAGAGAGACCCAAGTTACAGGCAAATCAATGGGTTCATGGTAACATGTAAAAGACGTTGCTATCGCACAGCTAAACAAAACAGCACAGAAAGACTACTGCTGCTAACCGCCAATATTAAAAACCATAAAGAATTAAACACCCAATAGCTTTAAAATGTCAGTAATTTATTCAAAGCAATACTACACTGATATTTCTCATTGCTTTCAGGGTCAGCACATTTAAGATTCGTATTTTCACTCTTATCTCTATAGTCGAGAGAGACAGAAGTCTCTGCTGTCAGGCTGATTTCAAAAGCTGGAGGTAAAAACATCAAATGTCACACAATATGGCAAAAACTTATCAATCTCTATTAAATTCTTTATTTCTTTAGAATAATTTCTCTAGAATGCTTTTGAACTTTCAAAGAATCCTATAAATTCCTCCCTACTTAATTTATAGCAATGCCAGAAATGAATCACAACTAAAATCAAGCCATTTCGTATTAACACCAAAAAAAAAAAGAAAAAGCACATAAAAAGGACTTTTTTTTTTTAAATGCATGTGTGATTCTGTTAAGACTTTTCTGTGTTCATGTAAAACTTTATTTATTGGTTTATATTGAAACATAATTTCTTGTTAAATGAACCCTAGGAAACAGAAGTCTGATGAGAGAAATTCATCACTACCAACATTTGTAAAAGTGGAACGGGTTATGTTATGCTTCCTGTTCAAATAGTGTAAATGTACTGTTGCAACTGTAGAAAAAGGGGAATGATCTGACTTCATCACTAATTTTACTTTCCAAGTGACTAGTAAATTCTCCTATGCTTCCTGTTAAACAAAACAAAAGACAAGTTCAGAAAGCTGGTACCTCTGACAGTTGTGAAAGACAGGAAAAAAATGAATGACGTTCTCCGGAGAATATTTTTCTGTCACTTAAGCAGTTTACATATTTCTCTATTTTTACTGTATTTTTCTTCTTCTGATCACCAGGGATCGTATGTGAGTTTAGGGTCATTAGGGCTATGTCTAGTGCCAGACAGATTCTGCTACAGTCAGATTTTTATGATGACAGCATAAAATTTTTGGAATGCACTGGTGAGTTGTGTGACTCTTGTTAGACTGTCATTAAAAAGAAAAAAATATATATATATCTTCCCTTTCTTCTACTGCAGGCAAGCCCTTGACTTTAAATTTTGCAAAATGTAGCAGGATTTCTTAGAAGAGATGAAAAAAGTAACAAGTAAGTTTAATAATTAACATTCAAAAATATATAGCAACTTATTTTTTCCATTTCCATCAAGAGAGTGTGAGAGAAGATTTTTTCAGTGTTAAGAGGCAGGGAACAATAATTGAGAAAACACAAAATAAAAAAGCAAATTAAGAATTTGACCTTTTTTATTGAATTCTGTCTTTCCTTCTGTCTCCCTCCCCTTTCTTTTCAGTGCTTCAGCCTCTTCTCCCGATCCTTGGGGAGCACTGCTTGAACCTGTATTTGTGAATTATAAGCTCTCTGTACTGTACATAGCAGTTGTTAAGGATCAACTGATTAACCATTTTATAGAAGATTTAGAGGAGTCATTCCAGTTTTTACAACTCCATGTGGTTTTTAAATATTGTAATGTTTTCAACCAATATGTTTTCTGCCTCCCAGTTGTGAAACAATACCTATTGGCTTGGGGGGAGGGAATTTATTTTTATACAATTTTGTTATAATACAATTTTTTCAGGCTACTAACAGCACCGTTTGGGAAAGAATAAAAAAATCCTCAAGGTGAAACACTGTGCTCTTCGTTCTCCTCTCACTCACCTGGGTCAGTGTATGACAGTAGTCCAAACATTGGGTATCACAGTACACGCTGAACAACCTAGAAAAGAACAGATTGGGGGATTCATCAATCCATTTGTTTTTGTTGGTTGAGCAAAACCCTTAACATTTTTTCTTATACTTAATATCCTCTGTATTTTTTAATGGGAGAATAAAAAGCTCATATAAAATATGTCAAGCTCAAAAGATTTCTCTGCAGGGGCACTTGGATTGTTGTACAGCTGGTTTTGTGTCAAGACACTAGCGACAACCGACATGGGCCAAATTCGTCTCCTCTGCAGCTTTTTGCAACAGTATTTTCTCTTGGGGCAACTTTGGACCCTTTTGCCTTACAATAACTCAAAGAGCGGCAGAGCAAAAGCTGGCAATTGACCCAAGCAGAGAGAGAAGTAATTTTAGCACTGGTGTATTGCCTTGAGGAGGTGTTCTGACCATCTTATTTTTTTTGTTTTCTAATGGGTCTAAAAGGAAAGCCTTTCCCTCAGGAGGTTCAGAAGTGTTTCCTTGTGCATTTTGTGGATCCAAAATTCTAAGGGCTGATTTTTAGTAGCAATTTTTACTCCTTCTGCTGAACTTACCCCAATTGTTAGTCTTTCATCCCGTCATCTTCCTACCATTGCTTCAGCTGTACAAAGAATTTACCTATTTACAGAAACGGGCATGTATCACTACCACCACCACTGATAATGTTATAATATGATCATATTATCGTAATATAACGTTTAATACAAAGTGAGCTATAATAATTGTAATTATAATTTTAGTTAGTGTTATTTAATGTAATATAATAGTGCTAACAAGTATAATAACAAAAACAATACTTACGGTCCTGAGAAGGAATAGACATGCTGTTTTGGCTAATGTAAAATGTACTCTTAACTACTGATTTCACAATAAAATCTAAATAATATCAAGGAGTACCAGTTTACCTCACATGAACTAACCAGGCAGGACAAATTTAAATTGGTTTATCCCGCTTTCTCTGTGAGCTAAGCTAAAGTAAATAACTTCTCATTTGCCCCAGAGCTCCTACATGGGCGTTCACTGCAGAGCCATCGATGCCCATTTAACTCATGTCTAAGCTCTAAATCAGGAAAGCATTTCCATGTGCCTTAATAGACCCTTCTTAATTAGCACTGGAGCATCTTCATTTCACTATAAACAGTAGAGTGGCTAATTAAGGCATGATCAAACATACGATCGGATCCGGGATTCTGCGAGACACCACCTCTCTGACCGAATATTGTTTGGAGTTACGAGCTACTAACCAAATTTACCTCTTGCTCTGATCCAGAAAACAGAATCTCCCAAGGAACAGCCTGAAACCAGGGACATCCAGACTCAAACCTGAACCACAGCAGTTCTCCTGCAGTTCTTAGGTTGGGAAGAACCTCGCACCCCTGGACTCTCTTTGCAACATATCTGGTACCTGACAAAAATTCTTTGAAACTGGTATTAATTAATAATTTGGCTCCTGACAAAGTAAAAGCCTTTACACACACAAACAATACCCAATAAGCTCCACAAAGTACTTCACAGGAAGACAGTGGGAGTTGTACAAGCATGGTACATGTAAGGGAAGAACTTCAGTCGGATATGTGCCGGCACTCAGAATTCCATGCTTACAGATTTTCTTTTTTCCTCTACATTAAATGATGACATTTTCTTCCTAATATCACATTTCTCCAAGTAGAACTTGGAGGTTCCTGCAGGTACCAATCCAGAGAGCACCACAGGAGAGAGAAAGAATAGTAAATTATACAGAGCTGCAAGTAAAAAGGACAAGAGAATCTAGACATATTAGTTTACTAACACCTGTGAATCTTACAGAATCTGTGTAAAACATTTCACGCCAGGATCTCTTCAGTCTTTCTGTGATACTCTGCTGCCTCTAGAATATTATTGCAGTACTTCTCCCAGCACTCACTGCCTCAAGTTTCCTGCTACAGAAACACAGATTGCACAATCAATGCATTCTTAATATTTTAGCTGATGATATTGTAAGAGCCTGCTATACCTTTCAGAGAAAAGCACCAAAAGCCGTTTTCTTGTGCAACATTTTTTCTTATACAATTTTCTTTCACAACATTTATTCTGTGTACAATATCACAAATAATTTCTATCCCACAATTTTTTACCAACATCCTGTTCCTAATACTTTTACACTGCTAAGAATTCAACAATATTTAAACTTTTTGACTGCCGCATTTGCTTATGTGTTTTAAAAAAGTTAACACAAGACTCTTAATTGAAAGAAAAATATGAAAACTTCAAGATACAGCCCCGTGAGCTTTAGATTCAAAGCATCACCCACTGCTACAAAGATTTTCACAATATATTTTGTGGGTTTGAGCCTTCAGCTCTCTTGAGGTACATAAAAGAAAACATTTTGTAAGGTGTACATCAATTTGACACAAGCCAACTGCTCCCAGGAACAGACAAAACTGCCTCGAGTTTGGAAGTGTACTCTCAATCCAAGTCATCTGCTTGGTGGCTCCCTTACTGCTTATTTATAAAGTGGTTGCCACATATTTGCAAAGGAATTACCTGATTACAGGGATCTTGAAATAGGAAGCACTGCCAAATTATATAGCTATAAAAGTGAAATGACAATCCAAACTAAGGTCAGGAAGTCCGTGTCTAAATATAACAAATACTGCACAGGGCCAGACGACAGAAGTGGTGTTTTCACAGTCAAAGGCATTGCCTCTCCTGTTTCTGCCAGATAAATCATTCTTGTATTTCCCCTCTTCAAAACTAATCTATTGTGGTTTGCATAAAACTGAGCTCTGTGTTATGTCTTGCAGTTACTGTATCTCCAATGTCACACTTCTATTAATCAGCTTATTAGACGTGGCTTAGATTGTACTTCAAATTTATTCACAATTTTCTTTGACTTTATCTGGAAGACTTGGTCTAGTCCATATTATGTCTTACCTTTTGGCTGTTAACATTGATAGCGTCTCTTTTTATTGGACTCTTGATGCCCACTGATGTTTTATGCATAATGATGCTCAAGTTTAATTGAGCTGTAAGCTTCAGTTTAATTATGAGCCTTCATGATACCTTCAGCACTTTTTCTTCTCTGATTACTGTAACTGGTTCTCTCTAACCCCTTTAAAATCCTTAATCTATTAAACCACTAGTAGACAAGTCATTTTTAGGAGAAAGTCTAATTAGACTATTGTAATTATCTTAATGCATCCTCAGTATTTAGAGGGGGGGGGGCGGGAAAAAACAACCTGAGTGAAATGCAGTTTGTGGAATATTCCAAACATTCACATTTAATGATCTGATTCACGCTGCGTGTGTCTGGTGCTTAAAATGAATTTATGTGGAGAAAGAGAAGTGACACCCGAAGAAGTCATCTCTTTGGGTAAATTTCTGTTCATTAAATTTCCCACAGATTTTATAATGTGACTTTCAGACTCACTGTGTAATCCTGCTTTTTTCAGTGTGTGAAAGTTTCTTCTTTCAGTTCCAGAGTCAAAGGAAGAAGTAAAAAATGAAAAAAATCATGGCAGATACATAGATACATAAATTGTGTTTCTTTTACACTGTTCATTTACATGTGTCTCTAATGTAATTTCAAAAGAAAAACAACCATGAAGTATTCAGTAGATCGGCTTTGCCAAAAGTCTGGTGGTTTTTCATGGAGCTGGAATGATGAAACTAAAATTCTATATATTTCAATAAAAATAATGAAGGAAACTCAGTCTGGACTCATATTTACTGCTTTTGTAAAACCAGATGTTTCTCCAAAAAATGGCACTTTTCATCCAGTTCATTCTTTCAAGTATAAATTCTTTCTATACTTTTTATACTTATAATTCTACATATTATATGTGTAGCCCCTTCCTACTCACTATGAATAATTAGTACACACATAAAATATTTTTTCTTACTGTTTTGAGCAGGATCCCGGGTGGCATTTGATTGTCATACACTGAACCGCTAATAGTAAGAAGCATTAGTCACATTGGGACCCAAAAATGTTCTCTGGGATCAAGTTACTGCATTTACAATAAAAACCATTCAAAAAGGGACCTCGGAGGTATGATTTTCCTGAGGTGCTTCCAGGCCAGCTGAAGGCTGCAGCTTATTTATTGCCGAGTATATCACCACGCAAAAAGGAAAAAAAAAAAAAAAAGATACTTGTTAAGTATACAGGTAATACTTAGTCAATTTTGAGTTGTCTATAAGAAATAACATTTTATAATAAATTTCTTATTAAAAAAAAAAAAGTATGTGTAGTAGAAAGCACTATCACCTAAGCCCTTTTGGATCCAAATCCTATGGACTATTGCTGAAACTGAGATTCCTAGTCAATTAAAATAGTTTAAAATACTTCCTAAAAGTTTGAATATAAGTATCTAAAAAATCCAATTATATATTATTCAAAAACTCAAAGAAGATATATTTGACCTTGAAATTCTTTTGGCAAATCTCTTTTTCACTTTTCTCCTTTCAAAAATGTTTAGGGAATTTAGTAAATTTTATAGCTATCAGACTAGTAATTAAAACCTAAAATGAAAAATATGTCACACTCAGAAAAAAAACCAACACAACAGCATAAGGAATGTGTGTGTGAGAGAGAGAGAGAGGAGGGAGCTGCACATTGTCTGGTTTTGTTCAGTCGGACTTGAAAATCAAATACAGTCTAAGCTGTCTATTTTTCTATGTCTTAATGTCGTTTGTGTTAATAATGCACTGTAATTTATATCGGCATATGCATTGTGACTGTGGAAAATAGAAATAAATTCACTTTAAAAATTAGAAGGTCAAGGTTCAGCATTAATGCTGACTTTTCTCTCTTTAGTTCCAATTTCCTTACTCCTCATTGTATAAGCATAACCTTAATGTTATGCAAGTTGCATGCATGAAATAGTACTTTATTTAGTATACTGCTTTCCTCTTCAGGATTCGTCACTTGTTCCCTAATTTATATACTTGGTTTCTGCAACAGGGATCTTGATGGGGTTTTTTTTCCATTTCTTCACTTGATGGCCATATAATTAATCTGCCTGTTTGGTTAAATTCCTGAATTTGGGATCGTATAAATTTCTTGCATATAGATGAACGTATCAAGTACAAGGAACATATCAATTCCAAATCAGTGATTTGTCTTCTTGCATTATAGGGTACTTTCTCTAAAGGCATCACTTTACATTACGCACTTCACCAAGTGCAAGACTGAGCTTGCAATTCTTGAGATTGCTAAAATTTTCTGCTACGCCTATCCAAATAGCATGATTTGCTGAAACAATCCTTATGGAGGACAATTGTGGCTGCCTAAGGAAACGCAGCATACAAAAGTTTACAGCTTATCAGCAAGCCATGATTATGGTTTTTTTCTTTATTAGAGAACAGGGTTGATACATTTCCTTGTCTCTTTCTGCTCCTCTTTTCTCACTTAAGCTTCTTGTAACTTCAACACCGTAATTCAAAGTGCTGGTCAAATGTGCCCAGACTGTATTCATATTTTCATAGGAAACATATTTAAAATATTTAAAATATATTTGACCCTTCTTAACCAGCCATCTGATTTTATATCAGGGAAAGGGATATAATTTCTCATTTACAAAAGAAATGTTCCCCGTTTTTCTTTATTGCTTCAAAGCCGTATATATGATTTTCCATGAAATATTTATAGTGTTTGTATTGTAACACAATTTTTTTAGGCTGGAGGCTTATTTTTGTTTCTTCCAGATTCATGACACAAAAAGCTAAATTTTATCGTGGGGCGATGCAGAGTGAGTTTCGGCATGGCTCAAAGTGAGCCCGGACCAAGAGGGAGCTGACAAATCTCAAAAGCAGAAGCACATTTCTGCCAAAAACACTCACAGCTGCCTTCTCATTTCCTGGGAAAGTCAAGGTGTTCCCCTGGACCTACTTTACGGATTTGTGATTATGCAAGTATTCCGGTCTTCCTTCGTAATATATGCAGATCAATTCAGTCTTGTTAGTGTTACCCCATCCTCATTCCTGCAGTCTCGTGCCAGCCTCATCTGCGAGGGTCGGCAGCTCTTCGCAGCTAAATATGCCAGCATTCACAGCTGCTCTCACTTTGCCCGTCTCTTTCTGCGGCGGGGTAGTCCTTGTTTAGTGCTGTCTGCTGCTCGCTGGATGCCTATGCCCGTGCATACCAAATGCCCGGCAAAGAGGGACATCAGCAGTCGTCTTTTCCTTCTACGTGCTCGTTGCTCTTTGGGACGCCGAAGAATTTGCCGTGCTCACTGGTATCACTACTAATCCCGACGAAACCTAATTAATGAGCCTCCCCCACTTTGCTGACAATGCTTTTGCGCTCTCCACTGATGCTGTTCACCAAAATTTGCCACTTTACCACTTTTGCATTGACTGTACTCCAAAATCCAGCCCGGCAATAGCCAATGTAATTTCCATTCTGCAACCATTCTGGGTTTTAGTACTTAAAGCGCCAGATCAGACAATGCATAAAGAAAGAACTACAATCTGAGTATTGCAACTTCCAGCACACAAAATTGCAGTATTCAGGTATTTAAATGTTATCGTAGCGCAAATTGACCACTTGCAGGCTACCAAATACTTCTTGTGCCTTTTTGTCTGGCCCGGGTCTTACCTTGCTGTACAGATAGTTCACTTCCACCATTATTCCATCTTTGGAATGGAAAACATGCAGCATCTTCTGGCCCTCTCTATTTGCTGCTTCCATGTCACAAACCTGGGAAGGGTTTAAAAAAGTGTTTCTGAAATTTTTTGAAGATATGTTCTCTTGGGGAGAGACTTACCAAGCTAAATTCTTCTTGTTTATCCCCGGTAAAGGTTAAACTGTGCCTTGACCAGAAGGAAACTATAAAGTTCAGTCACTATTAGAGAAAATGGCATAAGTAGCTCCAAAGGTTGGCAAATGCAAATACACACACTCAGATCCAGAGGAGAAACACAACACAGTTCTTTAGTAATTAATCACAGGAACAATTCACATGGATCTCCTTTACTCAAAGTCTTTAAATCAATTCACAATATTTTTCTGAGGGGATATGTTCTAGTTCAGCAGAAGGTACATGCATGGTGTAGAAATGGCTGAGATCTACAACTTGTATGCTACAGAAAATCAGCCTAGATATTTGCAGAAGTTTATTGTGCTATTACAGGTATGATATCCTGTGCATAAGAAAATATTTCACTCTTCTAAGCTATATTAAGCAAAAGGAAAATGTTCCCACCTGTGTATTGTATATATTGGGGAAAAGATTAAAGAATTCTATTTGCAGCTGACCATAGTTTTTCAAAGTGTGTTAGAGGAGATCGTTTCACACCACCACCATGACTGATGGTTGATATACCTGGAATGTGTGTACTTTCTCAAACATTCTTATATCTCCATTAATAATTTGCCAAAAATATGGGGTATGACTAGGAACATAAATCTGTATGAATAAAATCAACTAATTTTGAATAATTCATAATATGAGTCACTGTATTTAAAACCTGGAGAAAAATATGATCAATAACTTGTTCACTATGTGTTTAGTTGACTTGCTAATGGAGCCGGCACTTATTAGAAATTATTCGTCTTCTGCACGACCAAATCTGATGTGTTTACGCTTTCAAAGCATTAGGAAGTGGAACACAGTTCTCCTTTGGCCAACGCCAAAAACTGAGATTCAATTACCAAAACCAGGGTTTTTCTTCTTGCTTGATTCAAAGTTTTTTGTAATAAACTCTTCTATGCTTCAGTAAAGAGTCCTAGTGACCTGTTGGAACGTTTATGTCAAATGGTCTATGTTAATAGCACCAAAGACCAAGAAGGCAAATGATTCAAAACCTAAGACTGAAACACTTACCTGTTACAGCGAACATTTATTGGTCAAACACAATAGCAGAGAGTCCACAGGAGAGACAGAACAGTCCACCTACAACCGCGTTGCCTGATGCTCTACATCTCTACATCTGCATCCATACAAACGGTAGGAAACACAGACACTGATCAAACTAGCAAAGAACAGAACTGAATTCAACCTTCTAATATTTTGGCTGAACTTGACCATGACATTTTCTTCTCAGCTGGAAGTATTTTGCACACTCACAAGTTTGGGGATGTTTGCAACCACATTTCTCTACCTCCAACTGTAGAGTACCCTCCTGCAATATAATTTATACTTGCTGTGTCCCAGAGCAGCTCGTCTTGTGTGAATGTTTCTCATGGCTTTTAAATTTAATAGATGTAAATGTTGTATCAGACCAAGGTAAAATTTAATAATATTTCTCTGTTTCACTACCAAAACTGTGAGAAGTGGTAATTTGGCAAAACCCGATATATTTGTATATTTTGGGATCAGTAGGGACTATTACCATGCCCTTTCTAACATGCTAACGGTGTGGCCAAATGCATTTTATTCAGGACTAGATTTTCCTAAGTAACATACATTTCAAAATATCCCAAGAAAATATTTACTTAAAAACTCATAGGGAAAATCTCTTTCATGGGGAAAAGGCCTGCTGAATTTAAGTAGCGTGGCAAAATACCATGTTTTGACTGGCATTCTACAGTTATTAAGACACTGTATTTTTTAATAACTTTTAATAATGTGTTTCACTTCTGGTTTATACAATAAACCTCTCAATAACTTGATACTGAAATCACCTTCAAAATTTATTTCCTTCCATCAGGCATATGAACCAGTTTGTTATTTATAGGATAAACTTTATTATTGTAGAGTTTTCTGTGGATGTTCACTGCCCACTACTGACTGATTGACTGACTTTGGAAAAACAAGATTACTATGACTTATTTTAAGACTATATATCAAGAAATTCATAGCCTTTATAAAGAAAAAGTGAGAAAACAAATCTAAAGGAGTGGGTTTCATTTAAGAACTCATTTCAGTCCATTTGATCTTGTTTCTTTTTTATTTTATTTTTTTTTACGAGAGGTCAGAAGTATTCAAAAAAGACTAAATTTGATACTTTTTTTCTGCCCATGTATGTGAACGACCTCTGACAATGTTCCCTGGAGATCTTCACTGTCTATCCCGCAGCCCAGGATCTTGCAACATACCCAAGTCCTGTTGGTCCATTAGTCAACAAAAGACACTTGTGCTTCTCTTACTGCCTTACTGTCCACTCCTGGCAGTCAGGGTCTCCTCGGTGTATACTTTCTGCCTCATCAGAAAAAGTTCACTTTCAGAGATCCTTCACCGAAAGATGCACCTAACCGTTAAAGTGAGCTTTCCTTTAAAAACCTCACATCATGTAACAGTTCCAAACCCTCATTTCAGCTGCATGTGCCAAACGGAAAAGAAAGGCAGAATTTTTTTTTCCGGAGAAAATCAGGATGTGTCTCTGATACACAGCAAGATATTGAGATATACGCCTGACCTCCCAGAGGAATCCAGAAACTGTGTCATGATCCCACTTAGAGTAAATGCTCTGACTTTGCATAACTACTTTTGCATTGGGAGAGCTATTTCAGACCCATAGTTTTATTTTTAGGACATGTAAAGTTACATATGTCGTACAGCCATAATGACTGTAACTATGAATGTACTTACACTAAATTCATGCCAAAGAACGGGTGCAACAAGGAAAACTGATCCCATAGAACCAGAGGAAAGAAGAAAGAAGTTACAAGAAAATTAAACTACATCAGTGTTGGGGGTGGGTGGGGTGGTAATATTACGAGAGCCTTGTAGAGTTATATTATTTCTCTTTTCTTGTTGGAAATACCTCTCTTGCTAGTGTTCAAGGTTTTTCATAGTAGTTTTGTACTGGTAGACCTCAACCATTTGTTAATACTCTCGTGCAAAAAAATTGGGTTTTTTTCCTCTTTTGTTCTTTGTTGAGAACTTCCAGTTCATAGAAAAATTCTTTCACAAGTAGCTACATTTCAACAGTGCTAAATTTAATCCCATATAAACTGCTTCAGCATTCAACATGGTCTAGTTCTTCCTGTGTATCTCAAATCAGTTTTGAACTAGTGATGTTTCCAAACTTTGTGCTAAAAAAATTACCTTTTTTTTCAAAGACCATTCACAAAAATATTATATAAATAAGTTTTAAGTGTGATTTTTCATAATCTCTACTCTAATTTTTCTTCCAGTATGTCTCTCTACCTTTTATCACTCCCCAACACATATTTGCTATAGCTGGTCCTATAGCTATATCATAATTCTTCCAATTCTTCTTACTACTTTCCAAATGGTATGACCTCAAATTATTCACTGAAATGGATCAACTTGTAAATATTAGGTTTAGCCTTAAAGGTCTTACTGGTTTCTGTTTGACTGTTCGTATACATCAGACATGTATTTTGTAGAGGTACACCTTCCACCTCTTTCTGATCATTTACCATTTTGGCTATTGAAAAGATGCTCTGAAACAGGTTGTTAGAACTGAGCCTCTTTTGCTTCTCTGATTTCTCAGACTGAAGTATCGAAGCTGAGGGTCAAAGTATCACAGATGGGTTTAGGAAATGGATCCTGAAAAACATAACTGTTAGACTAGAAAGTCTAGACCACAAGTTATATATATAATAAATAAACTGAATAGATACAACCAAATGTACTAAATCTCACCAAATTAACATCTGAGTTAATGTAATCAGAGTTTTTAGAAAGGTGATTTAATTTAGAGGAAAAGACTGAAATTTCTTAATGTCAACCTCCAAAAGCTATGGAGCTACATTGAACTTTGTATTATAAACATTTCAGATGCCAGTGAAAAAATTATTTGTTATGTGTACAACTCTTTTAAAGTCTGACTGCTGCAGTCTACGTTTAGAAAATGTGAAAACATTCCTGATCTCCAAAGCTAAACTTAAGCATCTGTTTTAGCAGTTACAGGCTCCAGCTTCAGAGGCTGAACTTCTAAACAAGGCTCAATTTTTGACTACCATCCACACAAAGAGGGAGGTTTTTTGTGACTGGCATCACCAGCAAGCAGCATTTTCTCGTCCACAATTTGGCCACCAAAGTTAATTTTTGTTCTTAGCCCTTTATACAATGGATATGTCCCCACGTACCAGAACAAGTAGATCAGGTATCAGCTAGCACACGGAGACCACTGCTTTCCATGCTGACCACTTTTGGTCCCCATTGATGGATACTGTTACGGGATGAATGTCATTAAAAATTCTTAAGTTCACTCGAGTCCATTGACTGCGTGTCTCCAGTTTACTCTTCAAATTCTGAAATGCTAAAAATATACATGAATCTATCATACACTGGGACTTTTTGTTTGGGTTGTTTTGTTTTGTTTTGTTTTGTTTTGTTTTGTTTTAATTCTGGACTACAAATCACTGTTACAGAAGCAGAGCGCTGACTAATGAAGTTGTGACGTCAGCAGAAGACTTCCAGGTAAAGAAGGATTCTGTATTTGGAAATCAAAAGCTTTAGTCACTGAAATTGTATAGACTGCACAACACTTGCCAAATTCTTTTCTAAATCAATTTACACCAGCATAAAGCAGATGGCTAATACTATTGTGTAGCAAGCATTGCTGTCATTCATTTCACCTTATGAAAGCTATTACTTTCCTTCTTTGTGAAGGACTATCTGAAAACTGCAGAATTTTCACAAAATGCGCCATAAAGCTATAAAGTCAACAAATCCACCACTTATTCACTACTTTCCCTATTTCATTATCTTAATTTAGCTGCCCTATTTTAAACAGACAAATATCTAATATCTTTCCCTTTTCGGTAAGAAAATGATGAAGGCTCTTTCCGTTGGGACCATTTCAGTAGCTGGTGTTTAACACATATTGACTAAGAAGATGAACTTTCTGGATTAGAAAACTGACAGTCTTTTACAAAGTGAAAAAATTTTAAATTCTCTGCTTTGGAAAATGACAATTACTACCATCAAGGTTAGTGATAGAAATCTTTAAATCATGTCTGATGCAAACAGGAAAAGCATCCTGAAAACAAAAACAAAACCAAAACCCCACATTTGGGCAAGTTTGCCTTGTTAGTTTCAACGGCACAGAGAAGCACGATGCCTAATCTTTGGCTATGCATGAGCTTCATAAACTGCCTGAGGGACTGGCAGAAAGGGACAGAAAAAACAACAGCTACAACCATTTTCGCATAAGAACACAGCTGGAGAGAGAGATAATAATGATGCCCTCCTTATGCATAGCATTCCTGTGTTTGGAGCACTTAGGAAAGAGTTTACTGCTTCTCTGGAGACTACCCACAAAGTCAGGCTAGAGATTAAGTTGGGAAGGGGACGTGTAATCTTCCAAAAGAACTACGGACCTCATCCTCTTCCAGATGAAAAAAATGCGGATAAAGAAAAAGGAGACTCCCATGACAAGAAATAAAGTATGCAAGAGGAAGTCAAGCTTTGCGTCCTAACGATGAGGGGACAGATAAGGGATCTTTTCTGTACTATTCTCTTATCAATGGCTTCACTCTAGCGACTGAGCAATGGAGAATTGGTTAAATCGTACTCTAGGAGGCACGTCATCGGTGCTCTGAGTCAGGACGCATCCAGCATTGCAAACCCTAACAGGTAAAAGCTTGTTTATCTTGCAGGAAGTCAAAGGGCTTTATCAATAACACAGCGCTATTCCATTTTTTATTTCCAGAAAATTAAATGTATATCTAGTCTGTCAGGTTCACCTGAGTTCTCTTTTACACGCTATTCCACTTTAAAATGCTAGCAGTTCATTTTTTAAATTGAAATCTAGAAGAGAAAATTCGAGATAAAATTATGGAAATAGAGAAATGCAGACATCAGACTTATTCTGGTTATCACCTGGGCAGCTCCTGTGGGCCACAGCAAAGACTGTTTAATCGACACCCTGAGCACTCCATTTCAAGGAACTCTCTGGGATTTTGGAACCAGGAAGGTAAGAAAAATCACATTCATCTGGATGAATCCACTCTAGTGGTACAATGTGGTACGGTGTGGTCCTCAGCACCAGGTGCTTCTCCCAACAGGTCCACTCCCACCACATCGCACCACTTTTTCATCACCCAAGCTAGGAGAGCTGGGGGCTCCCACGCCCCCAGTGCTAGTCTGGCATTAGATTTCTGCAAATTTAACCAAAAGTTCTTGCAGGTGAAGTGACCTTGTTAAACAGCACTTGCAAGAAATACAGAGGCCCTCATGAAATTGCACTTCACAGATAAGATGGAAACTATCCTTTGGTCACTAATTACACACCTCGGATAACCGGTTCTATTTTGAGTCTCCCATTAGATACTCTTTGGTACCTCAGGCTACAATTTTTTTTTTTTTTTTCCGATGACTGTAACATTCTTCATTAATCATTTGGATGCATTTGGCATCAGGACAATAGAAAGACTATGTTGACCAAAATATAAGCCATTTATGCCTATGAATAGAACTTCCTGGATTTCCTTAGCTCATTCTTTAATTTTGGGGGTTGTGTTTCTTCTCATGTAACTGTTACTGGTTTTCAGACCAAAGCTGGTCGCTGCATTTTGCATTGAATAAACACAAGTTTCTCTGCTGTTTCAAAATGCTGGAGAAGTCTTCCAAAATACCCACCAAGTTTAACTTCATTTTTTAATAAAAACCAGTTTCTTCTGATCGTCACATGATAATAAACTTTCCTAATATTTTCCATTGAAGATTAATACACTTCTCTAGAAAGTTATATCTAATTTATGTGACTTTAAGGGTCATGCTTTAATAACAATGATGAAACACGATTATTACTTCCTAATGCTGAAATTACAGTTTTTACATTGTAAATTTTTCCTGCTATGCGCCCTGTGGCACTAACATTTTTATCACTCCATGTGTTTCTAGTTTTAAAACCTTTACCCCTGCTGTTTGAAAAATATTTCTCATTTTCGTCCCCTATGGAGTACAGAAATCCCTAAAGGCAAACCATTAGTGATCTTTCTGCCTTTTCCCAAACACTTATTATGATCACCAGTGTTGCTTCCACTGCCTCATTGGCTTTCAGTAAAGTATGCAAATGAGATGTTCAAAATACACACTTTTTGCAACTGTGCAAGTTCATACTGATTTATAAAATGGGAAGGCTATTAAAGTGACTGAAAATGTCAGCAAGATTTATGCATGGGTGACAAATTGTATTGGAAATGCTCATTTTTAACATGCTGGCCAGGGTTCCTTCTCTTTTTTAAAAAGTATTGTATGTGATACATTTGCTTTAAGGCCATTTGCCCCTCCCATCTCCCCATTTGTTTTAAATATACTCTGACAGTGACTTTTTGACCAGGAAAATAAACAAAACTATTCACATTGATTGTTTTTATCACGGAAAGCAGAAATTATTTTTCTTCCTCCTTGTGCTTTTCCATGAAGCTATTTAAGAAATGACTTTCACCTTCGCTTTGTGATGAAACACTTGTGGACCAAACAGCTACTTTCCTGGGAAAAATACGGACACTATCTGATACTGGCATAGCCAAGTTCTGTCTTTGGGTACGCACACATGAGTAGCACTGCGTTTGAGAACGCAGGGCTTCTGTTTGAAGACAGAAACCGCTCTGATGCCTGTAGGACTCAATCTATGAGAGCAATGTGCATTCTCAAGCAACAATTCCATATCAAAATATCACAAAGACCATTAAAAAAATCAACATGTGCCACGTACAAATATTGTAGCTGTTAAATTTGCCAAACATGCGTAAAGCAGACATGGAATCATGTGAAAACTAGTAAAGAAACCTAGGTTATAATTGTACAATAAAGAAATATATTATGAATCAATGAAAACACTATAGTACATTCCACAATAGCAAGGAAATGATGGAGAAATTTATGGGGGTTCATTTCAATTTCGGCACCGAAGGCAAAAGGAACCTTGTCATTGATGTTAAAGAGAAAAGGTTGAGGCCCATAATCACATATCATATTATCAACATACGTAAAGCCAGAAATGTTGTAAAGAAAGAAAATCAACAAACTATTGAATGTCTTGAAACACTCATACATAATCTCAGATGTATAATGAGAAATACTGGTCTGATAGCAATATATTTATAATTTTTGTCAACATGTACAGCATTATGTGAGGTTTTTTAAATGGTTTAAAGCATAGCATGTTCTACGATACTAATATTAAGGAAGAGAAGCTGTGCTTTTGTGATTACTTTCTTCTATTCTTGTGCATTCAGTTTGGTGCAAATCCCACTCTTAGGGGTTTCATGTCACCAGTCCGCAGGACCAGCCACCTAAGCCATGTGCTCAAGATATTTAAGCACCTACTGACCACAGATATCGGTATTTCAACAGTATTTAGGGGCACATAAATGCAAATGAAGCTTTTAATGAGCTGGCCCTTGCTTGTTTGGGTTTTTTAAATCAGTACACATGAGTGTACTTACACAGCGAGTTCAGTACATGAAATAACAGATCATTCGGGTACCCACAGCAACTACAGCTGCAACCCTCCTTCTCTCCAAATTCAAAATGCTTTAAAAGTTATTATATAATCCTTTGTATTGAAAAATTCAATACTGAGAACTTAATTCTACTTTTTATATTCAGATCAGTCAGTACCAGTACCATTATTGCTCTGATTTTCCTAATTAGTTCATTAAGTTGCATAATAATTGGTTTACTGCCACCCACTTTTTATGATGCTAGAACTGTGAAAATAAAATTGATTTAGGGCCTTATTCTGATCTATTATGCTTACTCACTCGCATATCCTGGTGTTTGCTGCAGGTTTTTTTTTCCCTTCGTCTCTCAAAGTCTGCATATTTTTCCCTGATTTCACTTAAAATGCAGCCCATATTCCAGTTTTATATAGGTGGGTTTCAGATGCGCATTTTACAAAAATAAACAAATAACCATAGCATTGCCAATGGAAAACATCTGTCTCTCACCTTAGGAGGTCAAGATAAAACTCAGTGTGTGAAATACAACGTATGAGTTTGAATTTATTTCCATTGTGTTAATGACATAGATCAATGCCTTGACATAAGTATCTGGCATATTATAATAATGGGGTACCGTCCTAAAAGAGATGGCTCACCGCTGAAATATCCAGACAAAAACATGATGCACTGTACGGAAAAGAAGAGGGCAACTATCTGTTGCTGCCCTGTCTGAGCAGCATGGCATACGGCGGCAGTGCAACAGAGGAGGCAGCGTGTGGAACCCAGAACATTTCCCTCTGGAGGACAAAACTAAGGACAGTTCTACAGAGTGCTCATTCCAAGCAGATGCCTGGTGCAATATAGCAACTTCAGGTCAGGAAAGTGATTTGGATTTGGAAACAGTTTAACACGAACTCAGTTTTAACCAACACTGAATGTACATGGATGACTGGAAGAACACTTGTTTCTTTCCAGTACATAATAAAGCCGTAGAGTCCTTGTTCTGGGTAGTCACAGCCAAAACAGAGCAGCAACACTGCACCAAAGGATGCAGGGAATACGCTCAGATACAACATACAATCAGCTGTGGACATCGCTGTTTTAGAATATGTTATGGTTTGAGAAACCCACAACAATTTATTGCTGTTTAGACAATTATTCTCTCACCTGATAACCCCTCCCCACCTGGGAAGAGGAATCATGAAAAAACAAGGAAACCTGGGGGTTGAAATATAAACTGATTTAATAGAATAAGACTAGATAATTGACATTAATAACACTAAAGAACCCATATTGATTCTGATACCAACATAAAATACACAAGGCTTATGCTCAGCTCATTCTATCCATAGGAAGCTGTGCACTCCCAGCAGGGGACAGCAAATGTGGGACACTGCGAGTGCTCCAGCCTTGGGAGGAAGTGAAGGGATCAGGGGTCCAGCGCTGGGGCAAGAAGTTCTCAGGATGGCAGCCATCAAGGGAGAGAGAGAACTTCTCAGCAAACTTTCTAATTTCTATGGAATGTGCCGTTCGTGGTCTGAAATAACCCTGTTGGCCAGTTTGGGGCAAGTGCCCGGGTCTCGCTCCTCCTCATCCCCGCACCTGGCTAACTGGAAAACACCGAGACCTTGAAACCCCCCCACCATAGCTGGCTGTAAAGTGAATATTTTCACCAATTCGGACACTAGAGTCTTCTAAAAGTACAGTTTCCCCAAGCATTAGAAGAGAAATTACTCCTGTGTTGCTCAAACCAGGACAGAATAGAATAGAATAGAAGTGAAATGAAGTGAACAGGTGGAGTATATTACTCCTCTGTTGCTTTCCCAAAAAGCTACAATGCCAAAAGAGAACAATCTCTTCGTTCATTGTGTGAAGATTGCACAGCAAAAGAAAAAAAAAAAACAAAAAAAAAAAACTAAAAACTCTGAAAAGTTATATATTTTCTGATGACTTGAGGCTGTTACTGGTTGAAGGCACTTCTGCGCACTCCTAGCACCGAAGTTTCAAAAAGAACTTCTTCCATCTCCTCTTGTGGAACAAACAAGTGAGGTCCACACCTTGCAGCTCACAGTGGCCCAATCCAGAAGCCCAACCCCAGAATTCAAAAACAGTGAACAGAGGTTTTCATGAGTTTTTGCTGCTCTTGGCCTGCTTTTATTTTTGGCTGTCCACTTTGCAGCTTTTGGAAATGGAAGCATACAGGCACTGTGTAAATGTAATATTCCCTCCAACAGAAGCAAGGAACTGTCCTCTGTGCATGTGTTTCAAAAGTCAAAAGTTTATTGAGATTGCAAACAGTTTAAAATGTTATTGGGAATGCAATATGGTGCATTATATTCTCATGTTTACCAGATGGCTGCCTTAAACAAATGCCATCAGTTGTGCCACTAACGCTTCCAAATGAAGAGACACCAGTTTAGAGGTGGCTAAGACCTTTCAGTCCTCCCTGCCAGAAACACTTTTTTCCTCCCAAGTTGCGATACACAATCATTGCATTAATTGCTCTGGACCACTGAGCCCCAAAAGTTGTGTGCCAACTGACTGCTGTCCTCCCTCAAAATTTCTCTCGTACGACAAAGCACTCATCACATCAGAAATTGAGTTAAAAACCCTTCTGAAGACACAGTTGACTGATTCTGACTGTAACCAGTGGTTAAAGCATCTAGATGACGGTGTCTTCAGACTACAATTTGAGAACCACTGTCAATCCTACTTAGTACGATCATGACAATCCTGAAGCATGACTTTAAAATGTAAGAGATTCATCTACCAATTCTGTGCTGCAGAACAAGCTCTGGAACTTTTCTCTATGCTGAGATATATTCATCTTACTATATTGATACTACCATTTTCTTGAAAAGGGCATTCGAGTCAAGGGGCAGTTCTCACCCCGTAGTATTTCACTTATGTTACTCCATTCTCACTGTTCTCTCAGAATATGGCCTCATTTGAAGAACATTTTTTCTTGCTGATGTAAATATTTTCAAATGCTGCAATAAAAATTTCATTACAAAAGTGATTGAGATGTTTTGGGTAGTTTTGTTAAAAAGAGATGATTTGCACATTTTTTTCAAATATACACTTGAAGGGAACTGATGTAGAGTTAGTGTTATAATAAAAATGTAAATAAAATTCATTATAGCTCGTAGATTTCCTGATATCATCTTTATTGACTCAATATTATTGAAATACGTAAAAATTAATAAAAAATTATTTTGAGAATACATCAGTACACCTTATTTTATCATCATAAAATAATAATGGAAAATTCCTTCAGGAAAAAAGATGACATTTACAATGTATGAATTTTCTTATGTTTTCCACAAGTGTGATGTTACATGAAATTAAATGTATATAATTAATGTTCCTCTGTTTATGAGCAGCATTGCTTTATTCTTACTGCATACAATGTCTCAATGCCAAGATGTAATATAGACCCGTTGGAGCCAATTTCCCTGCAGTATCACAACATTTTTATGGTTTCTTGTAACCATCTAAATCGTACTACTTGTATGATGTTTGTCAATGAATCTTTTAGCTTAATTGCAAGATGTCATATGTGCTTCATGACCTGTTTTTGAGGTCAAGTAGCGTTTATATCTCACTGGAGCAAATTCAAGTATTAGCATTGAAATGCAGTATTCAGTAGAGTGTATGTTGGAGCTGGCAGACCTCAGAGATGATTTTGGAGTTTCATCCCATATTGTAATTTTCTTTCAGCATGTAAGTCAGGGCTGACAAAGTGTGGCTCAGATTTACAGTTCTGGATGTTTTTTGGACGTTTCCTAATATCCATAGGATCACAGAGTAATTTGGGAGATTAAGGGAGGTCTCTGGTGAGACCTCCTGCCCCAGCAGGGTCAGCTCTGCGGTCCAGCCTGGTTGCTCAGGTCTTGATCCACCCATGCCCTGCAAACCTTTGAGGATGGAAATGGCACAACAGTTTTGGACAAGCTACTCCCCTGCTTGACTGCCCCCATGGGGAGAAAGTTCTTCCTTGTATTCAGTGTGGAACTCTACCTTTCCAACTGAGGCCTGTTGTCCTTCATCGTCCTGCCCCAAGTGCTGAGTGAAGGGAGACAACCACAGCCCTCAGCCTCTGGCCACATCCCTGCTCCTACAGCCCAGGATGCTGCTGGCTCCTGCGCAGCTTGCTGCCCACCAGCACCTGGCTTTTTCCATAGCCCTGCTAACTAACCAGATGGTCTCCAGCAGAATTATTCACAGCAATTATTCCATCTGGGGACAGGATTTTGCATATCTCCTGTTGATTTTCCTGTAGTTCCTACTGAACCACTCCCCCAGCCTGTCTAGGTCCCTCTGAAAGGAAGCCCTGCCCTTGAGTGTATCACCTGGATCCCCAGTCTGGTGTCGTCTGCAAACGTGAGAGACCTCCTCCAGGTCATTGATAATGGTGTTAGCAGACAGCAAGTCTCAGAGAACCCTGCAGGTTCTATCACTTCTTACAAACATCCAGGGGTTAGGATTTAATCCACCCATTAACTACTGCCTTCTCTGAGCCTGCTCATCCAGCCAGGTTTTGGTTGGTTGGTTGGTTGGTTCGGTTTGTTTCCAGCTTCAGTTGAAACCATCTGGATTCCTTCCTCGTCCATATTCTTCAAATATTGCCCCACACACTAAACTCTGTTAGGTTACCAAATTTTACGAAATTTCAGTGAGAAAGAAAAGCTAAAGTTTTAATGTCTCCACAAAGAGAATAGGAAGCTTCTACAGCCTGGATAAATTTAAGAGTCTGATCAGGAGTACTATAAAGTCCTATAGTTTCAGTCATTGTGTGGCTTACGTCATACGGGAGAGGTGTGGTTTTGTGAGCACCAAATGAGCACAAGTTTAGAAACTGGGGAGTTGAATTCCAGTTCTATTTTTAACATTGATTTGTAATATACATGGTCAAGTGAGAAACTGATCACTGACCGGGGTTCAAGAGTATAATACATAGACTTAAGGAGTTGTAGTGCCAGCTGAGAAATGCCATTACCGTACAGCACAAAGCCCCGATCCAGTAAAACGGCATTCCGCCACTTGAAAACTCTTCAACACGTGGTAACGGGTCAGCACCCCGTTAGCAAGCTTTGTGCCAGAGCAGGTACCATCAGCCCTTCTCCAACCAGTATAAAACCAGCAGAAATTCCTCTGAACTGTACAGTTCACCAGGAGTCATTAATGTGTGTACACGTTGATTGAGAGCAAATTGATGTTGCTGGGTAACCTGGCCATGGCCACCACCAGTATTCATGGTCACATCACTGCTCCACAGCCTCTTCTTCCCCGGTCATAACAAAACGAGTCACCAAATAAAAGTCACCACTTTGAGTCTGCCAGTGAAGAATCAGAATACGTCTTTTCTGAAGAATTATTTGTATAAGCTCTGAATATCAAGAGTGACACTCTTCCCATTGCTAAAAACTCCACACAGCTGTAACATTTCACCTAGCCCTGTAATCAGCTCTGGGTAGAATTGAAGAAGTATGACAGCAAATCCAGGGATAAACATTTTGTTTTTCTACAGTGGATAAACAGGCATCCTCCTCTGTGCATTCCTCACTGGATCTTCAAGCCTTTGCCAACTTGATTACACAATTCTTAACTAAATATTTGCCAACTGCAGCTGCGGTACTAAGTGGTGGTGCTTGAAAATTCCTTTAGCAAAAAGAAGAAAAACATTATTACAGCACTTTTATTTTTAGCATCTTTTCTTTTTATGAAAAAAAATCTATTTAAGAGTATTAAATGGCATGTTGAAATTAATAAGAACTTAAAAAATAAATATATCTACCAATAATTTTATATTTATTGCACTTAATTTAACAAATTATTGCACGAACTACATAGACAGCATTTTTCCTGTGAAATTATTATACTTAAATGAACTTTTGACAATGTATTAATTACAAGGACATGACCACATTTATTCTGCTGATCCGGTAATTACATGCATTAAAGAAATATTTATTCAGAAACCATGTAGTATACTTCAAAACGGGCTTTTATTGCCAAGTTACATTTCCTGTATACAACTGCCTTTTTGCCATTTATGAGCCTTTTTTCAAACTTTTACAGAGGGCAGAAAGGGGAACAGAAATGCTTAGAAAACTCTGGGCTGACAACTTTCTCTACGCACTTGAAAGGACTGGCAGTCTCTCGGTCAGATGTAGAGCTTGGGCTGGATGGAGAGGTTGGGGCAGCTCGGTACAGATGTGCCCTACCTGGGTTTTACGCTCAGGTTAATGAGAAAAGACAAGAAATAGGTTCAATAACTCGCATTCTAGCTGACACAAAATTAATTTTTGTTCTCTAGACATGGAATCTGCAACCCAGCATCCCTATTATTTCAATGCCAAAATTGCTCGACGTTTGCCCTGCTAGGTATGCAGATAGTCTTGATAATAAAGTCTTCTACCATCACAACATGCCTGATCACTCAATATGCATAGGTGAAATGGAAAAGCATTTCGGTCTTTGCCCTTGTCACAGAGAGAGATACAAAGTGATAGCCAAATTGACCACCAGGCTTATTTCGCAGTTTGTGGCCCAGCCTTTGAGCCTAACTCAACATTAAAACCCGTGAGTGACTAAAATAAGAAAGCCACAGACTGAAAATCATAAGTCTCATCGCCAAAACTGAATCTAATTATTTTTTTGGACACTGTACATAAGCGCTCAAATTATCACTTAGTTTCTTATTTTGGGATCGTCTAGTTCTGTGCATTTGATTCTCAGTATCATCACAATCTTTCCGTTAAGCAAAGGTAAATACCTTCACAAAAGGAGAACATTTGTCTAAATAAAAATAACACATTTCTGTCCTTTTCTCTAAAAAGATGTTTCATAATGCCAAGAAACATATTTATGGAGTCCCCTAGTAATGAGCTGTTCTTGACTATCAGCAACAGCCAAAGGTTAAAGCCACCTGAGAAAACCGCTGCATGTTGAAATAACCTAATTCTGCTATATATTTGTTCTTAACTGTTACTATATAGACCTGGCTTTGAAGCCTTTTTAGCATATCATTATTTTCATTTTAAGGAAAAATTATAATGCAAGTGAGGAAAGAGTAAAATTTGGAATTCTGAAGGAATAGCCTTGATTATCATAACCATGCCAGCCAAAAGAAACAGTTTGTTATAAAAGAAGGGACGTCACCTACTGTAAGTGGTCTCCCACTAAGAAAATACAAAAGAAAACACCAAGGGAAACAGGCACGGTGGTCCAAATATTCTGAATGGAAAAATGTGGGTTTATGTTCATTCATGGTTTAAGTCTCTAAATTAATACATAGGGACCTTTCCTACCCACCTGAAAAGATTTACTCACGCAACTTTGTGTGCAGAATGTTATTCTAAGGCAATTAGGACTGTTCCATTGTATTTCTGCCTTAACTATTTTAATGAATATTTTTTTCTCTGACTGACTGAGAAATCCTTTGAATTGAAGTGTAATGGATCAAACAGTTAGATGGAGTTACTCTACTAAAAGCAAATGAATATTGACATAAATAATCCTCGTTTACTTTCAACTACTACATTTTGATAAACTGACTGCCACCATAGCATGGTTACTTCATAATCTCTACAAAGCAGTTTAGAGGAAAAATACAGGCACTTTAGTTTTGTTTTAAAATGTAGGTTTATTTATTCATTTATTTTACTCATTACTAGCATATAAATACATATATATATTTCACAAAAATAAAGTCACTAAAATAATGGGTTATTTGCTAGAGCTGACATTGAAAGAATTCTCTGGTGGAAAATACATCAAGCTGATCTTAACTTTACAAGCTCTTTTTCAAATCAAATTTTAATTTTTATGGTTTCGATGATTTCTGGCAATTGATTTTCATAGCTGGCTAAAGGCTACTGCCGTTGTTTTATAAATAATCTTAATTTCTGGGTCACACATAAAACAGTGACATAAATGCCAAACTACTATTTCTTTCCATGCCTAATCAACAGTTTCTGAAAAAAATATAATTATGCAAAATGCAACTGGAAGAAAGCTAAGTAAACCTCTGACCAAGGACTTGACCAGCTGATTTGTATCTCCTTCGCAATACGTGGTAAACCCGCAATCCTTTCCAGAAAAAACGTTGCCTACCGCACATGCTCTATATTGCTACCAAGGAAGGAACCTTTTTCCACCCATTGATATTGCCAACTATAACCATTTGTTAGAAAACTGCTACTTCTAGCCATTCGTCCTGAAGGCTTTCCCTTTAGAAGCACTGGCAATGAAGTAGAGTAAGTAGAAGACAGTAAAAGACAATAGAATTAGAAACAATAAAAATGTTGTTCAACTTTTGCTTTCTCGGGGACATTTTTCTTTGATTAAAAATTTTCTGTTTTGCCCCAGCACTTAACCAAACTAATTGTTCAAGCTATGGTTCTTCAAAGTTCCACTACTACTACTACTACTATACCCTTTTTCTTCCTCAATTTTACAGCCAATCCTCAAATAACATTCCTGATAGCATTCTGGCCTTGAAGCAATATCATCCCAACGCTCCACTTAAACTAACCACCTCTTCTGCACACACGTAGGGTACCTCTGCCCAAGACCACATGCCGCCACAAAGACACCGCTGAGTACTCACAGGCCAAGACAGGGAAGACACAAAACAAGATGGGCGCAGACAGGAGTTGGAAGGGGTTACCGAGAAGGGTAAAGTAAGTTCTTAGGGAGATCTCAGTAGGAAGGCTTCCAGGAAGACGTGTTTCTGAAGGAGTTCAAAGCAATGGAAAAAGCTCAGTGAGCAAAAAATGAATGGATATGAGACATTTTTTAAAAAATAAATTAATATGTTAAAAAAAAAAAAGTATCTAAAAGAAAGGAAGTAAAAAGAAATTACAGCAATGTAGTTGAAGCAAATATTATGGACAGCCCTGGCTCGTCTACTGGGTTGTAACAGGAATTGAGGGTGAGAGTACAAGTAAGGAAAGAGGACTGATGCGTTGGTAGGGATGGAGAATAAAGTATTTTCATAGCTGCACTCTGGAAAGACTAAAGAAGGGGAATGAAAAGCTTAAGGGGAAAAGATTACAGTAATCAAGGGAGCTAATGGCCACGATAGGCATGGTGGAGAAAGAGGAGATCCAAAGAGGAGCTGAGAGAGAAGACTAAGCTGGAAAATGAATATGTATGAAAGAGAAAAGGATTAAAATCAACTTGGAAGCTGTGATCCTGGCACTGGGGAAAGAAAAGCAGAGCAGCCTGCCATGGGAGTTTCAGCAGGGGAAAGGAAAACATTTGTGGGGAGAAGTTTTGTATCCTGTTTATTTGACTTTGTCTTTATTCAAAGCATGGAAGTTTACTATTTGTGTTGAGGCTGCACGGGCTGTTCTGGCGCGGGACCATGAGTGGTCCTTGGGGCAGTCACGATCTGGCAATCAGTTCTTTCCCCAAGGAAGGAGCCCCATAGACATCCCACTGTCTGCCTCAATTTTGAGCACCTTGCAGCTTTCCTGCTCTGCATTAGAAGCTAAAAGTGAGCTGCCTGAGACCTGCAAGACTACCTGCACCCGGTACTGCTCCATCTGATGTTGCCTCCAGCACGGGAACCACCTAATCTTTTCTGAACATGAGATAACTATACATTATTTAAGTGCAAACGGGAGCAGATTTTCTTTTCTTCTGGTTACTGTTAACTATATGAAAAGACTAGTAAAAAGTAAAGAGCATGCTTTCTCAGAATAATTGCCACAATCGCTGACAGCGATGCTAGACTTTTTTACTATAGCTATTAAGGCATGCGGGGTAATGGTCACTCTTATCCTTCTTAGTCATCCAAAATAACACAGAGAGGCGCCGATCCTGAAGTCATGGTATGATACCTGCATACGATAGCTCAGAGCCTGGCGTACAGAATCAAAGCAGAAATTCTGATTTAGTTAAAGGACATGTTGACAGCTGCTGCCGTGGGGCCACAATTCAGCTCTAGGCAATTTGCCCCCAGTTGTACTGCAAGACAGACAGACAGATAAAGTCCAGGTGTCTTAACTCCCAGTATTCTGGTCAAAAAGTAGACAATTTCCCTAGTAAATAAAGTTGGGCTGGCATTTTTCACATAGACATTAGCTAGTGCTTGTCTCTGGTGTTAGTGACGGCATTTGTCCTGGCACACAGGGGTGTGTGACAGGAGAGCTGGAGTCACCAACCTAGAGCTTCACGCACCTCTTCGTCAAAAAAGTATAATGCATAACTTTGATGAATTCTTCATTGATTATATTTGTTTGGCAATTGTGTTATACCTAATCTGATTGAAACCTTTCATTTCTCAAAGGGATTTCCCCCTAACATGCCTACTGAATACTTAGCCTCAAAAATCCCTCATTAGCATGTGTGAATATGTTAAATGACTCATCCATCCTTGCTCTAACCCCGACTTGTTTTGTGACCTTGAGAAAGTGACTTTTTGGAAATGGTGGCCCCTCTCCCATTCATCCACAGGTTATCTGAGCTTGATGGAGATATTACTGCGTGATGCACGACAGTCTGCGCCAGAGCATGTCACCAAAATTGTCCTTTTGAACCTTAAATATTATACTAACCCATGTCGCTTTTGCCTAGCTTTTAAGTATTTCTGCAGTAAAGTGGCTGTTATGTACCTGATGATTGCAAGTATGGTACCTGCGGATGAGGTTAGCCTTTGCTTTTCATCACTTTGCAAGAGCAATAACCATGACTGTCAGACTGGACAGATTTTGCTTCTCTCTTTTAAGAAGAACCAACAAAGTCGAACGGACGTATGTTTGGTTTAAGGAAAACAACAGGTCATTTTACTGGAAAACAATGTCATTATATGATTTTAGACCCTTTTACTACTATAACAAACATCAATTTTGAATATAGAATAACCACTGCAAGGTGGATCTAAAGTGGATGTTGCTAAAGGTTATGCAAATGCAGGAAATTATAATTCTATCTCAGTGTCATTACATGTGTCTACTTAGATGCACATTTTCTGCTATGTTTAAGTTAAACAAAACACTAAATGACTGTGTAGTATGACATCTCATTAATATGTTTCTATTCACATCTGTGCCTTTAGTATAAAAAAATAGGCTGTTCTAGTGATAAGAGATTAAGTCCTTTAATTAGAAACAAATGACAAATCACTGTTAACCCCATGTGATGCTTTCTAAAACTTCCATCAAATATTCCCCTTAAAACATTATTAAGCACAAGTTCAGCAGATCTACTTCCTAGAAAGTGCTATTTAACAAAACCCAGGCAGGATGTTAATACTGAGGCCGAATTACAGGTTGCCAATGCATTTCCTGCAAGGGGATTGACAGGGGATCATTTTGTTATGGGGCCACCTCCAGCGTGTTGTGACAACCAGTCATTACACCTCTGAGCACAGCACTCAGCTGTAGGTTTCTACAGGATGCAAATAGCTCCAAATGGGTTCAATTTAGAGATAGCAGATAATGTATCATTCCCTTCTTTAAGGTAGAAGCTTTTAATTTTCAAGGAAAAAGAAAGAGGAGTACATTTCAGTCTCTGGAAATAAAGATCTACTTAACAAAGCACGCCAGAAAAATTGAGAACAGAAATAACTATTATAAAAATAAAAAGCTTAACTTGTTTTTTTCTACTTGTCTCAGAGACATACAGGCTGTATTAGCCAGCATCCCTATTTAGTTAGGATGCCATACAATTTTTCATTTAAAATCTGTACTTTGGAACTAGTAACAAATACTAGGGAGTAAGATTTCATATTTGCATAGCAACCCTTTCATCTTGAGTAATCCCAACAGATTTTGCAAAGTACCCATACATGGCATCAAGATGGAGCGCAATAAGTAATAATGACAACTAATTCATGGCACAGGCACAGTAATAGTTACAAAAAATCGTTTAACCAAAAAAAACCCCCAAACTAGGTATAAGAAATGTCCAACCTGTTTCAAAATGGCCTTGTTCATGAAACATAAGAAAGAATTTGCTAGTCCAAATCACAAACATACTCCCAGGTATTGCAAGCTTACCTATTTTTAAAAGAAGTCCTGAATACGCAGTAAATAAACACAGAACTCCAGGTATATAACAGGCAACAGGTTCATAAAGTTTTGGTTGTAACACAGGTACTTTTGTCATCTTAGTCCTGCCAGTAAGCTCTAAACACGTACTTTAAACAGTGCTGTAGTTTCTTAAAGTCCACTTCTTTAGGAAACGTTCCACAGCTAAGTCAAGATGCCTTCAATGTCTGTGATTAACAGATCTACTCTCTCTGTCTCCCCCCTACATTTCCCTTCTATATATATATACACATACATATACACATATAGCTACCTGACTATCTGTGTGTGTGATATACTTCTAAGTATCTTTTATATATATAATAACAGGAGGTTTCATTTTGTTTTGTTTTCTGGAGGTTTTTTTAATGAAATATGGGTACCTACAGGAAGATCCTTCAGAAAACTGTTTTCCACAACTACCTGTCCATCCCAGCTTTTGGCGAGCGCTACATACAACTTCAAGAGTTTGTGTGTTTATTCCATTTGAGTTTGGTTTGGGTTTTTTCCTGATCCTCCACAACACTGTGATTTAACAAAAATGGAAGTTAGCATCTGACAAAGCCAGACAGAAAATGTTTGTGTACTGAAAAACATTGTCCCAAGATGCAAATGTGGGTCCAGTTCTGCGATCTTGGTGTAAATACACTCCAAAAGGGAGGTATTTGGTTATTACATGATATATTGGAGAGCTGGACATTTAGTATCAAGTGTATTTCTCTTTGTCTTCAAAGAAAAGGAAGGAATATGAAAATCAAAAGCCTGAGCAAATTAAAGGTACTTTGTAACTGACATTTTAATTATCTTGTTTGGATGTTATTCATTTTATTTATTCTTCTAAATGCAAACAATTCTGAACCACTGTATAAATATTATCTCCATTGGAAGTCTACAGTACCTCTAATAAAAACGTACAATTGCTTGGCTACCAAATCCAATGAAACTTATTCTAAACATACTGTATTCATTATAACAATGTAGTTCTGCATAACACACAAAAGACTTTGGAAAGAGGGGACAGTTTAAAACAGACCAGTGAAAAGATGTAATTAGAGCTGTGTGGGCTTGGCAAAACCCTCTCGACAAACAAGCTTGAAGTTACTCTTGCCAAAGGACTCCAGGCTTACTGAGGTTTCATTATGGCAAGGAGAGCTTAATTCTGGTAAGTATCAGATACAATAGGATGTAATAAAATATAAAAGAATAATAAAAATATCCAAATGGAAAAGAAGAAACCGAACCCTGCTCAACGAGAGAGTTAAAATACAACCAACCTATTAACTGGCTGTGTTACAAGTGATTTCAGTTGGTGCAGGTTTGTTTGGAAAGAGGAAAACCTACAGATGAATTAGGAGGATTATTGCGAGCAATTTATTTTCTGAAAACATTGTCAGGGCCCTTGTCCGTACTTGGACTTTGCCCACAAATACACAGGGAGTTTCATATCTTCTGATCACCACGCAGATGTGTTTGAGGAACACAGCGTGCACACACAAACACATACTTATGACTTGCTCAAGTGACAGACATAAGTTATTCGGGGTTGGTTCATCTTCAAGGGGGAACGAACGTCTCCAAAAAGGAGCACATAAACAACTCATCCAGCTTTGATTGCCGTTGGACAAGGGAGAGACCAGAGCATGTATTTGAAGTGTTTCAAAAGATTTAGAGTTGCCGAGGGGTTCACAGGGACGCATGCCACACTTAGTGCTCTAGTAGAGCAGACAAGGACCATCCTGTCCTCCACCAAACACACTGCTCTCTGCAGGAACGTTCCCAGCCATGCACAAGCAACATCCTCAACACCGAGCAACACCATTGGAAGCTGGCTTGTCCTTGTAAAAGCTGGTTTCCAGCAGTTATCCTATAGAAGTGCCCCAACCCGGATCCTATACACCTGGTGAAAATGCACAGCTATCCAAATCAGGATCGTTGGTCTCTCATTTGGCCTACGTAGCTAAATCAGTCCCCACACAAACAACAAACAAGGTGCCACAGTTGGATCTCCCCCTGGCCCCAGCCCTAGGTACATGGCTGTCCTGTCCTCTTGTCTTGTTCCCACTGGTGTCCTGAGCAAAATGGTCCCAGTTAGGAAAACAACCTCTGCCCAAACTCTCTGCCCGTCGGTCTTTGCAGCAGACCTTGCCATGCTCTACCCAGAATGGAGAAGGGCCAGCCGTGGCAGTGCCCCTCTGCCACTTGGAAAAGGAGCATTTTCCAGCATCCATCAGAGCATAGAAGCAGCTGTAATAGCTGTTGGTCCCATTCTGTCTCGCCGTTATTACCAGGAGCTCGGAAATACGGCACCCAGGCAATAACCCATGAATACACCAACAGGTAAGCCCTACGTCACACATCCATCTCTTGACGTCTGCACACAAATTCTCCGTTATATGAAACTGAATTTCATTTCTCAGAGGGCAGACTTTTTCCACATCAACTATTAGAAAGAAGCAACCAAAATTTTCCAACTCGGTCTGCTAAAATTAGGCTTGAAACTCTATATTCTGAATGTGAGTGAGACACGAGCTGGAAAGGTGCAGCGTGCTCGCACACCTGCTCATTTTGGTGGGTGCTGTGTGCAGCCCATCAGGGTGCTGTCGGGGGGGCATCACACCACTTCAATTTGGATGCCTAAATATAGACCTGGGATCCTAAATTTAGCTTCATGGCCTTAAATTTTGGCTTAGACTTCATTTGGACACGAAACAGATAAACCAGCTGTTAAACCACAACCTCAGTCAGCTGAAAAAGGAAAAAAAAAAAAAAGGTAAAAGGTCAGGTCTCACATGATGCTACTGCATTACACCTCACTACAGGAATTGGCAGGGTTTTAGCAATTTCCTTGATTCACTCCGCATTTCTGCATCGCTGGAGGAAAACTCGGGCAGCCACCAGTGCGATGGCGTGACTGGTGCCAGCCCACAGTTTTGCTGTGCCACAGCAAAAACTCAGCCCTGGCATCACACAGACACACTAGATATAGCAAATCAATGGGGAAAAAAGCCCAGGGATTTCCATCCTCCCAAACACCACGGGGAAAAACAGGGCTGAGGCCAGCCCAGCACCACCGGCTTGATTTGCCCCAAACCAGGACCTATATGCGTGTGCTTGTGGGGCAGAGGAGTTGCCTTCAACCCTTCACAGCCCACAAGATACTTTGTCAGTAGGAACATGTCAGAAAGGTGCTGTATAATCACAGTAATCACTGTGGACAGCCATAATAATAATAATAAGAATATTTAGATATTTTCATCTTCAAAGCATTTTTTAAATATCTGCTAACAGATCTCCTCAGCCACTGTTTAACAAAGACCATAATTATAACCCTGCCAACACTCAGGGGTGGCAGAGATTTCTGTGGGGATTAATGGTGCTGTTCTCATCACAGCCAGGCAGTTTTGTGGCCATTTCACAGATATGAAAACCAAGGTTCGATGGCAATGGGTGGTTCTCCCCATCACACCAAGAAGCTGTGTGAGAACGAACATTTTGGTGTTCTCAGACCTCCTCCATCCTCCAACCCATGAGGACACACTGCACTTGGTAAAGAGTCATAATTTGGGAGAAGACAGAGGAAAATTCAAGAATCTATATTTTGGGATTCTTAATTTTTTCTATAATCAGTACCCCAGGATTTTATTTCCCATGCACTCTCACCTAGGACCTAAGTAGGACATCTCGGGTAGGAGCAAACCACTGCTACAACTCATAACCTCTTTACCTCTGGTTGAGCACTGTCGCCTCCTTCCAGTGGGAAATGTGTAAATTGGACCTGAAAGGAGAGTTGTGATCTGCCTTTGAATGTGTTTTCAAGTTTATTGCAATGGTTTCATACAGGTCTAGTTTTCCCTTTAAATTTAACTAATATTTTAGGTTTTGCAAGCTCCTTTATTTGTCTATCCAAAACGCAGCCATTTATTTTTATAGAAACTTTTGCCAGTGTTTGACATCTGGACAATCCCTTTATCTGCAAGGGGTTGCAAGGATGTCTCCAAAGCAATTTAAGGTTGACAAAATTGCTGTGGGTGCCTACAGTAACATACCAAGTCACCTTGTGCACATATAGGTTGAATTTAGTTCTAATCATTAGGTTTTTGGACCTGAATCTTAAAACACTTGAATCCAGATGAATGGCCTCCCTGGAAGCTGAGTCTCAAACAGATCGATTGCTCACAACCATCACCTTCCTTAGCCCTGCCTCGGCTCCATCATCTCCCCTGACAGTTAAGTTCCTATTCTGGCAGGCAAAATAACCTATTTTTTTAAAAAAATTATTTATTTATTAAATGTTAATAAATAAAATTGTGCAATTAACTCAGGTTATGGAGAGGCTTCTCTTTTGTAGAAGGTTGTAGTCCAAAGCCACAGCCTGATAAGAACCTGAGATCCCAAGGGGAAAACACTATTTAACCCCTAGTTCAACTTCTAATGAAAGGAAACATAGAAATGTAGCTATAATTCAAGATATTGTATGGAAGTCTGTTCAAAGTTTTTTCAAAAATATAAATTACAAGAGATTATTGATTTTTAAAAAGCTTACTTCAACAATCAGCTTTCTATCTCATTCTGTTTCACTCTCTCTCGTTTATTCATTTCCTTATGTAAAAGAATTTAACCAAAGGAAACTAGCATTTTAATTCAATTTCTCCTATAAAATATATAATTTTATTTTGTCATAATGGCTGCTTTTATTTCCAGAGTCAGATTTTATTTAAATTTCAGTCCATTAGGAACAAAACTTGCCATTTTCTGATAAACAAAATCAGCAGGGAAGCCTCTTCAAACTAGGAATGTATTTTCTATCAACCTTTGTTCTAGCTGGTCTAAATGACAGGTATATTCCACTTTTCCTGCGTTTAGTTTTAAAGATTCTATGGGGAGGAGGGCGAATACAGAAAGTGACATTTTTAACAACAAAACTAGCAATCAGAAAAGCAGCCCCATGACAGGCATATGGAAGAAATGGGGAAAAAAATAAAAATAAAAAAAATGTATAATCCATCGCTTTGGACCACCAAAGAGGACTAATATGAGTCATTAACAGAAAACCGTTAATTTTCCTCCCTGTGACTGTTGTTTGTAGAAGTACTCAAACCTTTGAGATTCAGTCATTTAACTGTTTCTTGGTAGGGTGGAAAATAGGCTCCAAGGAATTCATTAAAAAAAGAAAACAACCCAAAATAAAACATACCGATGGCAAAAAATCTGAAATAAATGTACATGTAGAGTTTGTTAAAAAACATAAAGATGATTGCTTAAAGCTGCACTTAGTTTAGCTAAAGATCAGATGGTGAGATGGCAACTTTCACAGGCGAAAATAACATCCTGCGGTGTCATGTTCCGTTTCAGTCGAACCTGCATCACCAAAGTCAGCATTCGACCCGATGTGCTGAAGTTTAGATCCCTGGCCCAATCCAACAACTGGTTTTCCCTCAGAACTACCTTTCAGCTTGGTGTTTTGCTTGGAAGGAGGCAGTAATCTCAAGCACGAGGGTGAAGTGAGCAGCCACGGTAAATGCATGTAAACCCAACCTCTCCAGCAAGCTGGGCTGAGCTTTGGAGTTGACATTAAAACGTTTATTGGGTCCATGGGGTCCCTCATTCAAGCGTGAGGCCATGCAGCCAATTTTAGGGATTTTTAAAAATTGTTTTCTTAATTTTCAGCTTTGGCACACACCCCACAACACAGCACAGAGGTGACCCTCTGACCGCCCAAGAACAGCAAACATTGTACAGCTGTAAGAGCTTCACCATTCCTTGCAATTCCCAGGCTGGAAGGGAAGATGCTACCTAGACCTTTGCTGGAGAGCAAAGGCACAACCCCATGGAGAGAAAGGCTGTCCGGAGGATGCTCTGCATCAGTGTCCAGCATCCAGCAGCTCTATGGAAAGGGACCTGGGAGTCCTGGTGGACAACAGGATGACCATGAGCCAGCAATGTGCCCTTGTGGACAAGAAGGCCAATGGCATCCTGGGGTGCATCAAGAAGAGTGTAGCGAGCAGGTGGAGGAAGGTTATCTTTCCTCTTTACTCTGTCCTGGTGAGGCCACATCTGGAGTCCTGTGTCCAGTTCTGGGGTCCCCAGTTCAAGAAGGAGAGGGAACTGCTGGGGAGGGTACAGCAGAGGGCTACAAAGACGATTAGGGGGCTGGAACATCTTTCTAATGAAGAAAGGCTGAGGGACTTGGGTCTTTTATTCTGGAGAAGAGAAGACTAAGGGGGGATCTTATCAATGCTTACAAATACTTAAGGGGAGGGTGCCGGGAGGATGGCACCAGTCTTTTTCCAGTGGTGCCCAGTAACAGGGCAAGAGGTAACGGGCACGAACTTGACCATAGGAAGTTCCATCTAACCATGAGAAGGAACTTCTTTCCTTTGAGTGTGGCAGAGCACTGGCACAGGCTGCCCAGAGAGGTGGTGGAGTCCCTGGCTCTGGAGACATTCCAAACCTGCCTGGGTGCCATCCTGTGCAACCTGCTCTAGGTGACCCTGCTCTGGCAGGGGGTTTGGACCAGATGATCTCCAGAGGACCCTTCCAACCCCTGTGATTCTGTGATTCCCCTTCCAAAGTGACAATCCATTTCAGAGCAATGACGCGACTGATGCTGAGCAGTTGTACGGCAAGGACTGAGAGGAACAACTGCATGTGGCTGTTTTCGTCAGCATCAGGCATGTCTTGAGCAAATCTAAGGAACTGGGTGATGCAGGCAGAAGAACCCACCCTCTGCAAACCTGAGCAGTTTAGGGCAGCAGCACCTGATGATTTGGAAATAGAAAACTGCCGCAGGAGCTAAGGAGACCAGTAGCAAGCAGGTATTTCGGTGCATCTAGCTCTAAAATGTTTCCTGACCTCTGAGCAGCACTCCTCCTGGGCAATATTAATGATCAAAATTATAGGTTGAGCCTGTGGGCCCTAAGCCAGCTTCTTTCAGGTTTTGTGCAACCAATATAGCTCCTCTGCAGGTCACTATTTCACATTTTCACTATGGTAAGGGAGAAAGGCATCTGGAGATATCTAGACCATAGTCAGCACCTGGAGTATAACTCCCCAAAAATCCAAGCCCTGACAGTCAGTGTCGGATGGAAGCACCCCAGAAGTTTGGTGTCCAACTGTGGCAGGGTTGGGGGTGGTGTTCAGTCACTACTGGAATATTTTCTGTAACGTCTTTCCTAACACTGACCTTTCTGGTTGAAGAAGTTCAGATTCTTCTGATCTTTGTTTTGCTTTTTACTAATTCTGACACGAGGATTCACAGGGTATTATAAAAGGGGAGAAAAACTAAGGAGTTTTTTCAGTCCTAAGAGACTTAAAGGATTATTTCCTTGTAAAATACAAATGACAGTTTTCCTGTAATGTTTCCCCTACATAATGCACATGTTAATCCGTAATTTCCTTTGCCAGATACAGTGTAATCCTTCTCCTGCAGACACCACAGCACAACTGCTGTTGAGAAAACAGGAGCAAGAAAAGTTCATCCATTTAAACATGATGAAAGGCAACTTCACCAACCAACTTTTTGGGTTATCCTTGAAGACAGTTGTCCTGGTTTGAAGTAAAACAGAACCCATTTTCTGTTTTGTAATTTTACTTTGCAGCTAAGCCTCTTCTAACTCTTTGAACTTTCTGAAATTAACAGTATATTGTGCAGAAAATATTCATTCTCAGAGTGATAAGGCCTGATTAGTTGTAATTTATGCCAAGGAATGGGATGCAGAGAGGCTCTTGCTTAGATTTATTGCTGTAACAACCAAGGGCAGCCAACTTTGTTACTTGCCCCGTTGGAGGGTGGGAAGCGGAAAAGCGTAGAGGGGTCACCCCTGCGGGGAGGAGCGGACAGGACAGGTGACCCGAAACCTGACCAACGGGGTATTCCATCCCATCTGCCTCACGCTCAGTATAAAAGCTGAGGGACCAAAGGGTCAGTCCTGTTTCTTCAATGGCCGGTGTCCGATGAGGACTCTGTCTGTTCATCTGCCTTTGATCCCAATCTGTGCTTTTCTGAATCCAAATCCGGAATCCAGCTCCCGTCCATCACTAAGTCATCTGGGACTTTCCCCATGCCTGTCCATGACGTGATCGTCATCTTGGGAGCTCGATACAGTTTTGTGTATGTTTCATTATTTTCCTTTTTTTATTTTATTAATATTTCCATTAAAGTAGTTTAGTTTTTTCTAAACTCATACATCTCTTTCTCTCTCTTCCTCTTCTCCTTGGAGAGAGAGGTGGGAGAGAGCATCTGTTGTTCATTTTTGGTGGCCAGTCCAGCCCAAACCTTGACAGCAGTCATGCAGCCCTAATATAAAAAGACGAAACTCTCTGTGCTGAGAGTTCATTGCTCTTTAGAAAAGAGCTAAATTGCTTTTTGGCACCTGATTTCAACCAAACTCCTTCTTTAAAGTGTGAGACGAGTCAGTCAAAGAGCTGTTATTGACTCAACCATTGCAACAAACTGCAATAAAATCTACATCAATATATAGAAGGGGGTTTCCATGAATGTGCCACCATCCACTTGTTTACCACTTGCTTTTTGTCACTTGTTAATGATTTGTCATGCAAAGGGATCATGCTATTAATCTTACGTAGGTTCAGTAAATTATTTTGTAAGCAAGATCTTTGTAGTATTCAAGTAGAAAGGCAAACCTGATGCATTTAGAAACAAATCTATCACATTCCCATTAAGAAAAAAAATAAATAAAAAATAAAAGGGATCCAGATGGGTTTGTAGAAAGGACAGAGAAATGGCTGGTAAATCACACAAAACTCCATTTTGTGGTTCTATAAGAGTAGTTTCTAAGCAAGGAGTTAATGTACCCAGCAGCAGCCTGTTGCTGGAGATTTAGAGAAGAGAAGCATCAGTTTCACAACCACATATGGGAAAAAGAAACATGTTTACCTACATATTTCCCATAAAGATCAAAATATCTTATATGTGCAGTGCAATATCTTGTATATTTTATATACATAAATGCATGCTCTGTTTTTCTAAAGACACCTTACAGGAAAAAATTTGACCCATCTCCTGATTCTCGCTTTGTATATACAGTGGAAAGTTTTCTACCTCATTTTATAGCTCTCTGGGGATTTCCGCTGTTTCTTTTCTATTTGATTACTGTAGGGAGAAAAGTGTAAAGACCTCCATAGCCATCAGCCTACTCTTCATTTGTCCTCTGCTGAAGTCAGAGGGAAGATTTCTGAGCAGCACGAAGCATGGGGCAATTTGTCTGCTGCCGCTCTGGTTTGCCCTTGGGACCAACCGTGCGCCAAGAGGGAGCTGCAGCCCCTTCCCCTGCCCCACAACAAGTGCACCCTTTCGCAATCCCAGAGGCCAACAGGTTTTTGCCCTGTTATGGGTGGTTATTGTGCCCATGGCAATTGGTTTGTGTTTCATTTCATGTAAGTCTTTTGGCCGTAATCATACTTTTCACGCACAGTGTGAAGGACTTAAATCTCATCTGCTTCTCCTAAACACTTTCAGAGAGATTCAACAGGGAAGTTTCAAAGTTCTGCTTTCCCCTCCTCCATCTTATCTTTTTTCCCCTCTACATCTTTCAATATTATAGAATCATAGAATAGTTTGGATTGGAAGGGACATTTAAAGCTCATCTAGTCCAACTTCCCATGCAATGAGCAGGGACTTCCTCAACTAGATCAGGTTACTCAGAGCCCCATCCAGCCTGACCTGGAATGTTTCAAGGTATGGGGCATCTACCACCTCTCTGGGCAACCTGGGCTAGTGTTTCGCCACCCTCAGTGTAAAAAAATTCTTCCTAATATCTAGTCTGAATCTTCCCTTTTTTAGTTTAAAGCCATCACCCCTTGCCCTATTGCAACAGGCCCTGATAAAAAGTTTGTCACCATCTTTCCTGTAGGACCCCTTTAAGTACTGGAAGGCTGCTCTAAGGTCTCCCCTGAGCCTTCTCTTCTCCAGGCTGAACAACCCCAACTCTCTCAGCTTGTCCTCACAGCAGAGGGGCTCCAGCCCTCGCATCACCTTCGTGGTCCTCCTCTGGACTTACTCCAACACGTCCACGTCCTTATGTTGGGGGCTCCAGAGCTGGAGGCAGCACTGCAGGGGGGTCTCATCAAAGTGGAGCAGAGGGGCAGAATCCCCTCCCTTGCCCTGCTGGCCACACTGCTGGGGATGCAGCCCAGGATGCAATTGGCTTTCTAGGCTGCAAGCACACATTTCCGGCTCATGTCCAGCTTTTCATCCACCAGTACCCCCAAGCCCTTCTCAGCAGAGCTGCTCTCAATCCCTTCATTCCCCAGCCTGTATTGATACTGGGGGTTGCCCCGATCCAGGTGCAGGACTCTGCACTTGGCCTTGTTGAACCTCATGAGGTTCACACAAGCCCACTTCTTGAGCCTGTCCAGGTCCCTCTGGATGGCATCCCATCCCTCAGGTGTGTCAAATACCAAGTGCTCAGAAAACACCAGTGCTAACAAAGCTGAGAAATTCTATACTGCAAGTACTTTAAGTTCATCCAAGTATTTGCATCCACTGAGATAATGAGTTAATCAAGTAACAACAAATTAGGTTACAAGTGCTAAGTGCAACAATACCCTTCCCATATCTCCAACTATAGCACCTCGGAGGCTGCAGAGAGGAAACTCCAGAAGACAGTTGATTTAATCAGAGTCTTTGCAAATGGTTCCTGATGAACTCCCTAAAGCCTCAGTTTCCGCACAGGTTACAGAGACCCAGAGAGGACATTGAGCTTTAGATTTTAAAGTGTGTGATTATTTAAGTAAGTCGTGCAGAAGAGTTGGAAGAGACACACGGGAGCAGCATGGCTCCAAACCCTGCAGGGAGTGAGCCCTCAGCATCTCCCTCTTGCCCCCGAACGTGGGTCTGGCACATGTACACACCCCCCCATGCACCCCCAGACCTGGGGGCAAAGTCAGGGAGATCTGTACAGAAACTTGTCAGACTTTGTGCATTCAACAGCTGAAAGTTATAGACAACAAATAATGTAGTTTTGTGCCTACAGTCAGTCTACCCAGTTATCCAAGAGGTCCTGGTGATATCTCTATTCCCACTCCATCTTTACAAAATATACTCAAGCAATAGGTATTGCAAAATACTTGTCTCGAGTAATTAAAGTGTAAGCGGTAATGCTAAGACAATGTATTGTCTAAAGCATGAAATTCAACAGTTCTCTAAGATTAATGTCCTGTTCCTGTAACTTGGTTGTTCTTGGCTTAAGCATTCAACATAATGCTACTCATTACAGAGAGCAGTGACATCTATATCCAAGGGGGAAATACGGTTCAAGTCAGCTTTCGTGTTTAAATATTAGTAGTAAATTCAAATTCAATTTCACATGATCAGTGTATGTGACACTAACTACATCAAGGTAGACTTGGGGATTTCTCAACTCTATATTGAAGAGAATTACATGACTGAAAACTAATTAGGGAAGCACATAAAGTGAATTTATTTAGTATTCTCTTGTATGTAGTTAATGTATCAAATTTCCTACAGAAAAATGTGGCTACATAACACTGAACAAAATGCATCAGAAATCAGATCAAGCAAATTATCTTTTTTTTTTTCTTTTAAAACTGAAAATGTTTAAGCTGCAATGAAAAAATTATAATAGTAGGAATTTTTCCTCTGGAGATGAGGAGTGCTTTGGTACCGTGACTCACACAGGGAATAAGAAACAGCTGCAATGCAAATAAGAAAAAGCAGTCAAATGTTATTTGTCTCTCCAGACCAAATAGCACCTGAATTTTGCTTCCCAAAGCTCCCGGGTGCATTTCTGTGACAGCAGAGCCCTACACACAGCCAGAGCAAAGCCCGGTGGCCACTATGCAAACGGGAGCGCCGCGCTGGCATCCTGCATAGAGCAGGATAGTTCCACAACCAAGCAAACAGCCTTCAAAATGAACACGTGCGTCATGCTAAAAAACACTCTTAAATCTTTTATGTCATCCGTCGCGTAGCCCTTTCCTCCTGTCTACATAATCTTTTAAGATGAACCTGCCTCCCCCCCGCAGTGCTGCCCTGCGACGCTGAGCCATCGCAGTCAGGCTCTCTGCCTTCTCCCTCTCCCACCGGTCCCTCTGCAGCAGGCAGGTTACCTGCCAGCGAGTCGTAGAATCGTAGCATGGTTTAGGTTGGAAGGGACCTTAAAGTTCATCTAGTTCCAACCTCCCTGCCACAGGCAACGACACCTCCCAGTAGACGAGATTGCTCAGAGCCCCATCCAACCCGGCCTTGAATGCCTGCAGGGATGGTATTCAACTTCCCTGTGCAACCGGTTCCAGTGCCTCACTACCCTCGCACTGAAAAATTTCTTCCTGAGATCTAATATAAATCCATCCTCTTCCAGTTTGAAGTCCTTACCCCTCGTCCTATCACTACATGCCCTTGTAAAAAGTCCCTCTCCAGGTTTCTTGTAGGCCCCTTTCAGATCCTGGAAGGCTGCTCTAAGGTCTCCCCCGAGCCTTCTCTTCTCCAGGCTGAACAACCCCAACTCTTTCACTCTGTCCTCATAGCAGAGCTGCTGTAACTCTCTGATCATCTTTGTGGCCCTCCTCTGGCCCAGCTCCAACAGGTCCATGTCCTTCTTATGCTGGGGGCTTCAAAGCTGGACACGGTATTCCAGGTGGGGTCTCAGGAGAGCAGAGGGGCAGAATCACCTCCCTTGCCCTGCTGGCCGCGCTTCTTTTGATGCAGCCCGGTCAGAGATGAGCACCGCATCCCAAATGCATGGCCCTGGTGACAAAATGCTACCTACAAATGCATAATAAATGTTTTATAATGCTTTTGCTGTGTGTTATAAATGATAAATAGATGACAATAGATGTCTTATAAAGTATTTATATCTTATTGTCGTTATTGTTGTGCTACGGCTTTGAACAAAGCATTAGAGCAAATGCAAGTCTAAGTGCTGGTGATGATATGCATTAACAAAGCCATTTATGATAAATGGACAAACCTTTGAGGGTCGCTGAGACTTTGACAAGCTTTACATTGGCATTTTTGCCTGTAATGTTTTTTGCTCCAGTTTTACCACCCAACTGAAGTAATTGCACTTTAATAACAATAACAAAATATATTTTTAACTGGCAATAAACAAATAAACCTGACTTTCCTGAAGGCAATGGCACTGAAATAAGAGAGTGATATGCCTGCAATGGCAAAGGGATGCATCCCGTTTGCTACCTGCAACACTGTCCTGAAGAGCAGAACACGGGACCACATCATGTCCAAAAAGATTTTGCACTGCAAGAAGGTAGTTCCTTTAGCTTCAGCCTGGGTTTATGGTTGGTCTTCCAAAGGCAAAGAGTCTTTTGTACCTTATCAGAAATTGTATCTACAATACGTACTTTGCTGAACTTTGCTTACTGAAGCTTTCCAGTGGCGTTTGTCATTAAAAGCTGCCTGTTATGTACAAGGACGTGGAAAATGGAATATTGGACCCCTCTTTGCTTTTGGGAAAACCCCAAAATGCAGCCGTTGACCCCTGGACCAATGTTGCTCCAAATTTTTGTTCTGCCTATACATTGGACAGAAACATTCAGGTTCATACGTTGATGGTGTCAGACGAACCAGACCAGGTCAGCACCTGCCTGCAAATCTGCTTTGAAACAAGTGAGAAAAAACCCAAACTTATCTCTGCATATTGTAGCCATAGCTGGGAGGATGAGAGGAAATCTCAGCAAAAGCCGACGGGAGCACCCATTTCTCTCCCCGACTCGGAGGGCAGTCGGGTGATTAGCTCCACTGTAGAAGTCTGCGTTGCAAACACCAGAAGTCAGATAAGGCAAATCCTATCCTGGGGGATAATCTATTTTTTACTTAGGCATGCTGAAGGAAGACTAAACTGATGAGTCAACAGATTTTTGAGGACGCAGTTTTAAGCTGTGTTGACTGCGGAGCGGGGAGACCATCCTCTTGCATCAGGAGATGAATTTGCCCATGGTTGGGAAGTCAAACTCTGCTCCCTGCCAGCCCAGGAGCGTGCTGCAGGGCCTTTGCGTCCCAGAAGCTGGGTTTCCTTACTCAAGTAGCACATGCCTTGAGAGACAGAAGGCTAAAGTTTGCAAAATAAAATAGAATAACTTTCCAGTTTCTTACATGCACTTTCAGTAAACACAATGCTGCTAATTGCTCAGGATTTTCCAAAATGGGACACTATCAGTCTTAGATGCCCACTCTTTTGGGTGCAAGAGGCAGTGATACAACTATTAGATTCAATAAAAATAGCAAAGCCTAGATTTAAAGAGAAAAACAATGGCCAAAAAGTGATGGTGAATGGAAGAGGCAACTTTGAAGAGAAAAACAAAACAAAACATATTTTAAATACAATCATTTAGCAAATCTCTCAAAGGTCATCTCAACATCTAAGTGCTTGTCTGGTAACTTAAATGTATATGTATGTGTGTGTGTTTGTTATATAAACACTACAATTAACAGAACTTATTTTCTTTCTAGCACTGGAAACGTATATGAGGCATTTTTTTTCCCTCTCCCTCACAAATTAATTTGCCTGGAATTAATATGTGAAAATTAATATTCAACCATTATTTTCCTTTAAGCATGCAAAAATTTTGTGGGTTTTTTTGTTTTTTTAAGTTCATAGTCTGTGTCATATATATGAAAGTGCAAAACAAATTCTCTGCCATGAACCTCTCCGCTTTCTTTTTTAAACAAAGCTGTCAGATCCTAAAAATTATGGGCCTCCATAGCCTTGGGTCTCAGCCACTTGTGATGGTTTCCAACACAAAGTAGCTGGAGAGGGGGAAGCACGAGACAGAGGGCAAGTGTCCTGCATGCTACTCTTCCAGCTCTGCTGTGAAGGCCCTTTTGCCTTCTGCAAAACCCGTTTACACTAAAAATAACTGTTTCAAAATGCTTTCAGAGAGATGTTTCAACTGCTGCCTGAGTCAGCCTTCAGTTTGTTGATAGAACAGGATTAAGAATAAAAGGCTGTCCCCAATTTCAAAATAGTCCTTCCTCCTCCCGCGTAACTAAAGAACAGATTGGGGAATGGTGTTGGATCCTATATATTCAAGGCAAAGGTTGAAAAAAATAAATAAATACACCCACAGAAACAAACCCCAAATATCAGCACTCATTTTTAATTGTTATATTTGATTGTTTGTGGCTTGAATATTTACCGGGCTCAAGCACTGCTCACTTTTGTCTAATTTTTCATCCCGTAATTCTTCCCTTGACTTAAACTCTTCACATAAGAAATAAAAAGCTGGTTGGCCTGGAAAAGTATGATCTGTATGAAAATGGTGATAATTGAGGTGGTGTAACCTAAAGGAAAGACTAAGCAGTGATCAGTTTTTACGTAGATGGTTGGTAGCTGCAAAGAAATTGCTCTGTGTGTCCACTTCAAAAAGAATAACTAGTAACAGGCTTGAACTGCTGAGGAAGAGATTTTGATTAGACATTAGCAAAAAGAGCCTATAGAGATTGTGGAAACTCCATCACTGAAGATTTAAAGAGCAAGTTAGACAAGTATCTGTCATGAACGATTTAGGTATAGTTGATCCTGCCTCCCAGCTCTATTTCCTATAATATCTATGCTCTTCCCTCTCTATCTCTATTGTTAATTCATACCTTGTTTTTACCATGACTAAAGTGAGAATATGTTTGTCTTCTTACTTAACCTGTAAATGAAATACATTCAATATTCCTATTTTTCATATTGTTTTCTGAAATTTTAGGAATTTAAGAATTCACTAAGTATTTTAAAACAAATACAGACTTCAGTAAAGCAAAATAGTGTTTTCTCTTTATGTATATATTTCATTTAGCTAATAGCTCACATGTTAAAACAAACATTTTTCAATGTGACACACAAAAGACATTAAAATCTGGATAAATCCTGAATGGAATCAGTAAACTCACTGGAATACAAAAATCAAACTGGCATCAGACATCTCAATACCTGAAGAGCAGACTTTATCTCCTCTGTTTTTTCAGATGATCCTGGGGAAAACAAGAAAAAGAAAAAAAAAAATCTTGCTAAGGAATATTCCCCTGTCCTAATTTAAACCAAAGATTACAATGAAGATGCAAAGATGTAGATGAAGTAGTTTTGGTCAAAGGACAAACAACAATTAACTTCCATAAAGATTACACATGAATTTATCTACAAGATCTATTGCTTTTCATCAGATGGCTAAACCAGTCTCGGAAGTAAGAGACAAGTGAAACTGCAATGCAAACTGAAAACTACCCAGAAAATTTTCCTGAGTTTTGAAATAGTTTGAATGACCTTCTTGGGGCATTTCCAGAAATAGAAGTGCCCAGTACTCAAGTACAGCAAGGAAAGCAAATATTCTTACTGTAGCAAAATCAAAAATAGTCATGGAGCTTTCAAAACCTCCTATCTTCACTGCTTTAACCTTGTCCCCCTTGCTTGTGCGAATTCTCAGTCTGTGTTCCTCCAATCCACCCAAAGTGTTGGCATCCAGCGAAATTAATGGCACTTTAATGATGCAGTCCTAGCCACACAGACCTCCTTCAGCTGGAACTACTTCAGATCAAGCTCTCCATCCTTTCTTTCTAGGCTTTTCAAAGCCTGTCTCACTTTCAGATTTTTTTTTCTACTTGCCTAACACATTCCATTTTGCAGTCAGTGCTGAACATTTTTTCCTTCCTATTTTTTTCCGCCTACATAAAAATAATAATTTTTTAAAATTGGCTTTTGTCTATATAGGCCATTATACTTAGATTTCCTCTGTTATTTCTATATACCATATAATCTGCCTCTGTCTTCATACCTACCCCATCCTTCCTCAAACTAGCTTGCTACTGCAAACACTCCAGTCTAATGGAACATAACCAATAAATTTAAGCAATGTGTTTCTCCTATTTTTATAACACAGTCTACAATAGAAATTACACACCAGAAGTGACTATTAAAAAAAAACCTAAGAATCTGTTAGGTAAATCAGAAAAATGTCCCAGGTTGTTTTGTTTGTTTGTTTTTAATTCCTCTTTCTACTGATACTCACAATTGCAGCATTTTCTTCAGGAACTGCTAGTTGGAGCTTAGTATCAATGGTATTTAAAATTATATAGATTAAGCTGAAGTTCAGAAAAAGTTAAACTGATAATTTGATCTCTAATCACCTAATATAAAAATCCCAGTGTTTTGTAATGACATCATACATAATCATAAGGCAAAATGGAATGCCATATATCTGTTTTGCACCATTTCCCTTTGTCTTATTAATCAGAACAGATTCCTGTATCTCACTTTTTCTACTCTGTGTAGATAATTCAATACATGTAGCCCCTTTTGCAATTCATGATTTGTCTCATCTTCAGGTTTTCACTATTCTACCAGCTCATCAATAAATTCAGCATAAAATTGGTTTCCCTTATTTGATATACTATTTTAGATGTGTGATTGGGTCATAATTAATCCCAAGAACCCACAAGAAATTTGAGTTATGGTGCAATGATACTTCAACCATATATACTGAAGACTTTTTTTTTTTTAACATACTCCTCCTTTTGCTCAAAATTTTGGATCAAAGGATCAAAACGTTTCTTATGAGCAACATTTACTTCATGCTTATGTACAGAACTTAGTACATCATTGGCTGTCAGTATTGCTTTACTTCAACCTTTCATAATAATGATTTCTTCAGCCACATCATGTAGGTATATTATTTGTCCTGAACATTTCTGGGAAGTAAATTCTGATTTCAGTCCAGCCTAGACAATTTCTAGGATATCTGGGTTAGCCATCCAGACATTTTCTTAGAGCTCCCATCCAGAACCCTGTTTGTGCCCAAACCCCTTACAGCATCTGTAGAGACTCACATCCTTTCTAGTAGATGAGGGCCGACTGTTAGCGTGCAAAAATATCCAATATGTTTCTAAACTAAACTGCTGTTCCCGCCTGAAAAATAAGTTTAATTTTCATAAGTCTCTTTTTGTTGAATGTATACCCACCTCAGCCCCCAACCGCGAACAGGAGCATTCCTCCCAGCATAAACTCTTCGGGGTACAAACTGTGCCTGCATCTATATTTGAAATTACCTAGCACATCGCAGCATTCCCCAAAACAAAATAATAATATGCAGACTGCAGAATGTGCTTCTCCAGCATAAAGCATCTGGTTTCACAGTTCATTAGAAGTTTCTTTTTCTCTTATGGCTTTGTGGATAACTTTATACGTACTATTTAGAGCCAACGGTAAATTGGCATTTCCAAAGTCACAGTTTGAACACTTTTCAAAAGCTAAGGCAGACACACATCGTGTTGGCTTTATCAACTTACGCCCTGCTCTCCTTATTCTCCTGATAGAGTTTCCTACATACAAGAAACTGATGTTTTCAGTCAGCTTGTGTGGTTGCTTTTCCGTCTACCTTTTTAACCATTTCTTTTATATCCTTCATTACAGGCTGTTCAGCTTTCTGTGCTGGGCAGCACAATTTATGCAGATGACTGAGCTATGCAGTCCTGGAGTTTCATGAGTTCAGGCCCGCCTTCTCTCCCTTATTTTGGGATAAAATCACGTAGGGAATCCCTAAACTTCGGGCTAGATCCGATTTATCTGTTGTTATCTCTTCGGTATACCATATTTCCTCCAGTCTTTGATGCTTTTAGCAGAAAGCTGTTAATCAAGTTTTACGAACCCCTGATAGCAGCACTCTCTCTGGCACTCTGCAGACACGACCACCACCTTGCAAACGCAGACCGCAGGACTCAATAGATTTTTGGTAGTGATCACAGAGGTGTTGTGTTATCTCCCAGTTACCCACTCACCAGTGCAACACAGCATTGATTAACTGGGGTGGGGGTTAACTCCAGGCTGGGAGTCTACATCCACTATAAGCCTCATCACTCTCCACACTGCCTCCCGCCCCAAAAATCTCACATTTGACTCTGCTAGAGCTAGAATTGATCTGAGTTCTTAAACCAAATTCAAAACAGCCTTTGCAAACGTGCGGGTTTTAAACAAGGTTTTAACACAAAACAGCTTGGAGGGTGAAAACCCACACGGCAGGTTGCCAGGGCGCTCGGGCTGCTCAGCTGGATGAGGAGATGTTGAAGACCTGGACCAGCTTGGCAATTGCACAAAGTCCCCGAGCATCCCCGATCCGAAGCTCCAGAGCAGGGGCCAGACTGCTGCCCCAGGCCAGAGCCTCTTGCCACCCTGCAAAACTGAGATGGATAAATTCTTGCTCCATCAGAAAGCTTCAGAGCCTGATTTTGTCTTGTTTTTGCAGCACTACCACCTTCTCCACTGGTTTCTTACTGTTTCCTGGTGGAGCACAAAGTGAGCTTTGAAGCTCTATCTGATAATGAGGTTCTTTCTTCCAAAATAATCTAGATTATTATATAAATGACTATCCCCTTTCTTTATTTATCACTCCTCTAATTCTTGTGTGATCTGCAATCTTTAAGAGGAAAGGGTTTTTTTCCAGACCATTACTCATATCGTGGAAATGCATTAAGCCATGACTAGATCCCTATGAGACGTTGCTGAAAACATCTCAATTACTTTTTGCAATTAGTTTACCAGTTTTAAATCTGTTTAATATGGGCTACACTAATTTTTTTAAGTCCTAATTTCTTGCATTGAAATGTCTTGCAGTACTAAGTCAAGTATAGGAGTTTAAGTATATTATGACAGCTCAGTAAGCTTTATCAGTCCCTTTAGCTCAGATCTTTGCTCCCAAAGCCTGAAATCTTGCAGTTAGCTGGCTGTCAGACGTTTCCTTATATCCGTAATTTTTACCACGACCAGTGCAAAGACTCATCCTTATTTGAAATCAGTTCAACCAGTGTCTTATATACAAATCTAATGAGGGATGACTAAATAAGGAAAGTTAGGATTCATTAAAATTCAAGTGTGGGCTGGACTGTTGGTTTGGGGGTTTTTTTGTTGTTGTTCTTTTTTTTTTCTTTTCCATTGTTTTTGTTTTGTTTGTTTCTAAATACACTATCATGACAGAAATTCTTCCCTCTTGGGAAAAGATCCTTCCTTAAAAAAAGATAATTTAAACTCTTCTTACAACAAAACTGCTTCAAGTTTCAAAGGAGTCCACCTTTGAAAACAGGAGTCATCAAGCCATTAAGTGTTTCTAACTTAGTCAAGGAGTAAGAACATCTCTTCTAAGCAGATTTTTAAATGCAATTAGACAACTAAAGATTTCCCTCTCCTAGGACTCTTTAAAGGGTTCAGGTGCTTTGTTTCTTTCAACAAATCTCTAACTAGCAAGGAAAGCCTTTTTGTTGTGATTTTTTGGTTTGTCTATTACCAGATCATAACAGTTCACAATAAAAGTCAGAGTAAGGATGTGCTGGGAACCTCTAGCCAGGCAGCTTTTCATAACCACATCATCCTACTTTTTTCTCCCCTGTATTGTTAATTACATATTCAACTTGTCCTTAGTGATCCAAGTACCAAGGATCACATAATGCTTTAGCACCACCAGAGATGCTGTAGCCTGAAAGTCTGACCATCTGACAGCAGGCGATGGTGAACATCCCCTCCGGGAAGGAACGGCTCTGTAGCAGGGTCAACAAATTTATATGGGAATGAGCCGTTAAAATTTACATTTTTCTACGTATTTAAATGGCTTTGTTTGAATTAATGACTTCTAGGTTCCAGTGTTTGAGCTGCACATTAGTTTTGGTGGTGATGTGTGCATGGAGCTGCAAAAGCACAGGTACTTTACAGGAACACTCACATCCATTAATTCCATTTATACACATTTTTATATATATTAAAAACATATATATGTGGGTGTATGTGCAAATATAACAGCTTTCTATACCGGTTTCCATGGTTGTTCTATTTTTTTCCCCTCTATTGTTCTATAAGTATAGTTTGCTCAACTAAGGAAAAAACAAGTTTGAAATCACATGATTTAACTAAGAAAGCTAGGTATTTTCACCTGTACGCCTGGGGTTACTGCACTAACACTAATACATATTTCCAGCAGACAGTACGTGTCCCCACTCACTCCAGGTTCAGTATCTCCGTGGTTCCGTCCATCCTGTACAATATTTGTGCACGGTTCATGGTACAGAGCCAGTTCTAGTGCCTCTGTGTGCTCAGCCAAGGATACATCACTATACTTGTAGCAATTAGATTTGACTTTAAATTGGCAAAACGGAGATTTCTCCCAATCCCATTTACAATATTCTTGGAGAAAATAGGTATGCTTTCCATTCTCAGCCTCCCTTATGCTCCATTATTATACAAAATGGGCACTAGAAGCTATGCATGACTATAAAATGATTATGATTTATCTGGGTATTTTCTTCTTTTAATATATTATGCCAATTGTCCTAATTTAGCTAAGTAATTCTGTTAATTTAACTTTGGGGTTAATCTTGCTTTAAGAACACTTTTTGCTGAACAGTAAGACCACACTCCGTTGATGCATTTTCTGTCTTTAGACCTGAATGTAACCTTTTTAAAAAAAAACAACAAAAGTTTCTAGTATATCATGTGATCAATAGATACAAGTACCTTCATTTTTTAAATTAGTCTAAGGCTATTTTCCTTTTACTGTTGTATAAACAGGGAATTGAAGGGTAAAATAGTTAAAACTTAATGCTATAGTGCTAATGTGGCTTTTAAATCACGTCAGCAGCAATCACTGCATTATAATTAACAATTTATTGAACCAGCAATAAAATGAACATCACATTACTTCTTAAAGCAGCAGAATAAAATGGCTAATAAATAGCATAAGCCAGACAAATTGCAGAGTAATAGAAATTTTCTTAAGATTTATAGTGTGCAGAAAGATGGATGTGCTATTAGTAGGAGCTCCAATACTTGACAAAATTCTTTTGCAAAGACATAGTTACCATGCATGTCAGAGTTCACAAGTCTAAGTGGTTTATCCAAATTTCAACTCACTGCTATTACAGTGGAAAATACTCATTACAAGGTTTTGTAACTGCAAGCAATGTGTACATTTGCCAACATTCAAACTGCTACTGCCAAAAAGATACTAAAATATTTTATAAACTGTCAAATAACAAGTCTGCTAGCTTAATCTGAGTCTATTTTATACTTCACAGGCGGTAAAAACTCCTGGGCCCGATCCTGAGGTCTTCACTCGGGCAAAACTTTCCTTGGCTTTGACATTTAAAAGTTACTAGGAGCTCCTGCCTATGAGAACGGCTGGATTGGGCCCGACGTTACGAGGAAAATTCATTAGGGAAGAAACGCAGATTCAGTGAAGCTGGAAGCTCAACTAAATACCTCATCTCTATCAGGGCTGAGGTTACTGACAACGAAACCGTGTTGCGTTTTAAATGTTCCTGCTGTTAAGTTGTGTTGTGATTCGTCATGTCAAAGTGTCTCTCTTATGTTCTTATTTCAACATAACAGATGCAGTTTTACATGACATGTCACAACATGGAGCATCAACTGGAAAGAGTCTAAAAGAGCTCTTTTCATTTTTTTTTTTCCCTCTCCTTCCCTTGGAGAAAAAAAAAAAAGACAAAAAATCCTCTGTTCTTTTCACTGAAATGTATGGCAAGGGAACTTGCTATGCAGATTTTGTGAGCAGACAGTACATTTAGTCACTGTAAGGAAAGGACTTTCAATCTTCAGTTTTAAATTGAAATATATCCATCAACTCGCTCACGTTCAAATTTTAAATTTATTTTACATGCAAATTTTAACATGAAATCTGGAGTTAATCTCTGCAGTAATTACCTGCTAAGACAGTAGACGCTGATAAGAACAGGCATGCCTTTAACAACGCATTTCTCTCTGAACCTTGAAGATAAATTATGATTAACTTACTGGTTAAAGGTGTTGTCCATTATGCAATGAGTTTACTACTCCACTGTTTTCCAAAAAAGCAGTTCTCCTAATGATGGTGCATTTCCAACAGCGTATTGCACTGAGGAGCATCTTCGATCTATTGTGTTGGAGACCACGGGGTGAAGTTGAACACACACCACGAACACACGCTCCACTTGCACAGCAGGAAATTACTGGCTAGGATCACTTTACAGTCGTGGTGCCCGTATATATTGGATACACTAAAACAATAATAAAAAAAGCTGCACCAACACAGCTGTCTGATTAAATGGGTAAGCATCGGTCTAGCTGCACTGAAGTCATTATTTACACTAACTGAGACTCGGGAGTTTGGTCTCCAGAGACCAAGCTGGAGTTTACTATGCCTCCATTCAACAGAGCCATGAATAGAAGGAGGTATTTATGCCTTTATTAATTAACTCCTCTAAGAGGGAGCCCGCAAAGAAACAACGGCAATTGCCTCCTTGAGACCTGTAAACTTTTCTCTGCCCCCCATCCCTGCTGAGCACGTTCAACAGCCGCATTTCTAGTTCATCCCACACCCAGATCTTTGCAGCACCGGGCTTTGGAGGTGGTTGAAGCGCATCGCTTGAACAGCGGCAACCACGTCTCTCACCTGAAGATCCAGAGAAACCCAAATGAATCTGAAAATGCCAAAGATGTATGTGCAGCCTCAGGTACCAACAGGATTAAAGCTCATTAAACTGATACCAAATACGCTGGGCTTTAGTTCATTTGACAAAATCACCACAGCACATAATTCAGTACGTCACGTTAATATTCATAATTTCTGCAGTGTAGTGGGGTATGGCTCTTCTTTAAAAAGAAAAGGATGTATTGTCAACCCCAACTGAAAAGTCACATATTGCAGAGTGCTTCATTCACCCTGAAAATCAGACAAGGTACAGAGAGGCATAACCCCCTCTGGCAGTAGCCAGGAATAAACCAAAGCCGTAGAGATGGTTTGGGTTTTTTTTCCCCTAACATTAGTTCAGCTGTAATTCATTGTTGGCAGCAGCTCTTTTCATTTGCACAAAGATACAAATTCTTCTATATCACCTAAAAGAGCTACCAATGTGTTCAAGAATCTATTGAACATTAAAAAATGCTTGATTAGAAAGTATTTAAGTTGTATGGCCTTCCCTTGTTTATATTTAAAGGATTTGCTATCAAGCTGCATTTCATGGAACAATGAAACTGGCAATGTTACTGGTATAATGAATTAAAAATATTTCAAAAGAAGGTCAGTTCTCCTAATATTGTCAGGGTAACTGTTATTAAGAACTACCGAGGAAAAAACTCACACAAGTCTTTTATGCCATGTCCAGTTCACCCTTTCTAGTAGATTAGGTGTGTTATTGAATAAGATGCTAAAGCCTGGACGATTGTCTAACTTGAATTTAAGAAATGGTGGCTGTGTACCACAAAAATAAATACTACCATTTAGTGTTAAAGGAAGGGAGGAGTGATACAAGGAATCTCAAAAAAGTTAAAAATAAAAATTACATCATAAAAAAAATTAAAATTCCGTATTTCCATCATATACAATCAATGTCTGTTTCACATCATGCTGAAGATATGGCTTGGTAGACCAACGTTACTTTTTGTTGTATAGGTCTTAAAAGGAACAAATATCCAAAAAACATGTCTGGTGCAGTTTTGCTAAAGATAAGCACCTTCAGGTCACTTGAGTTAGCTGGAAAATCACACCTATGAAAAGAGATCTCTTGGAAATTCAGGTACTGCCTACATTTAGCTGTACCAAACATAGAAAAACATCAGGGTATCTCATCTTGGGAAACTTAGATCTGCATGGAAATTAATTAATTCTTTACATCAACTGAACTACACCAAGTTCTGCAATATACGCAACTTGGTTCAGGTTTTAGTGAACTACTGGCAACAGCTCAGCCTTCCCTGAGGTTAAAGAAAAATTTAGAGCTTTTAGATCTGAAGGGGTATCATTTGTATATGTGTATACACCCAGACACACACACACTTTTTGGAAACATATAGACAAAGGAAAACTGGTAGTACATGAAGTGTAAATACTAATTAACACAGATAACTGCATAGTCTCATCTCTGATCTAGGTATGTTCTCATCACTGTTACAGCTCTTTCACTGGCTATGCTGCCAACACCCAACTAAATCCCTAAGTAGTGTCCAGTTTATGCCTTAAAGTTAAGGAGAAAACAAAAAAAAAGAAAAAACGTGGAGCAAAATAAGCTTAATTAAAAAAAGTTTTGCTATACCTATCTTCCATAAATATGTGCAGATACCCACAGTATTATACATTACATCTACAGAACATTGTCAGGTTCCCATTTTAACAGGTCTAAGTGGCAGGTGAGAAGGAGGGGGACAACAGTGACCTGCTGTGTAAAGAACAAGATGCCTCCGTTCACTTCTGAAGTTGTATCTGGGTTTGTGATGTGCTCCTGACCTTGTATGGCAAAGGACACCCGGGAAATTGTTTTTTCTGATCGTTTCTGCAGCTACAAAGGAGAACTAAGAACTCTGGGTCCATAAAAGTGACCCAAAAGAGAGAAGGAGAGAAATGTTGCTGCAAGCAGACAACCACCTGATCGCAGTGACGAGGTCCGTTACACCAGCTAGGTAGGTATAAGACTTCTACGCAAACTCGGGATACATCCAGACCATTTTATCACAGTCTATGCACGTAGATCATAATATACAGAGATTGTTCAAATTAAACGATTGTTTTAACCAACGTCTGTTTGGAATCAGTGGATTAATCTGAGTTTATATGGTCTGTTTGAGAGGAATGTGGATCCCCGCATGCAGCCGAGCTGTCTGTATTGGCGTGCAGCAGGGCAGAGCCCAGAAGTTCCAGGGAGCTCCCCAGTGAGGCTGGCTTTCGGGTCTCTGTTGTTGTTATCTGCTTTCCTCCCAAAAATCCACACATGCATAGAGGCAGTAGACAGGGATCAAGGGTGAGAAAGCTCAGTATCTATGAATCAGATCCTCTTTCTTCATTCTGAGCCTTTAAAATACATTCAAGTCACATTCCCAGATTTTGGTTGGAAGCTTGCTCTTCTTACATTAGTCATAATGAATATAGGTGTTCATTGGATAGCTCTGAAATTGAGACACCAAACACCAGAAGACTTGCAGTGTAATGTTTTCCCAAACTCATTTCCTAAACAGAAAAAGCAGCATCCTTTGGGTTAGGGAAAAGACAATAAATAAAAGCCCCAGTGGTCCATCAAAAAACCACTGCAATCCTCTTGCATCTGTGCAGAGAGTGGAAAATATATATAACTATCCAGAATTTCATAGCAAAATATACAGATAACTGGATCTGACTTCCTTTCAGGTTCTCCATTACTACATGGACAATTTCTTTAACATTTTTGTTGGTAAACTAGAAGGCAACATGAATTAAAAAGTATGCCCAGAATACCCCAAGCCTGTTTAATCAATGAGACAGCTTCCATCTTCAAGATGACATTAAAAATACTAATGTACATAAATAAATGTGAATATGGATCACCTTTTTTGAGTGTTTTGGTTTTTATTCCTAGAATATATTCTATGTGGAACGAACTGCAGCCTCCCAAGTTGGCAGACAGATACTGGAGGCATGAAAAGGTGCAGTAAAGCACTATATTTTATACCTTAGCTAGGAATCCAAGAGAAAGAAGCGGAACGAGAGCTTTATGTGAGCTTATACTAAAGAGTTTTGTTATCCTGTGATATGTTCTATAAAACTCTAACAAACTGTACAAACTAATAGCAACACTTGTAGTGTCACAAGTGGCTTATAACATGAAAGTTTTCCAGCCACGGGCTTTAGTGGCTGACATTCACTCACAGATCTGTCTCTTTGGCCATCGCTGTATTTATTTTTTGAGCCATTGTAGCTGGTCACCAGCTGGCTGTGTAGTAAACCCACAGGCAGTATAGAACTTTTGTGGCTGGCTTTTACATAGCTCAATGTTGCCACAACGGCATGGATGGGCATCACAAACCTCAGAGAAACAGCACACATTCTCCAAAGACTCCCACCTCCCCTAGGATCGACAGGACTTTGTTGGTTAGCTCCAGAAAGCAAAGCTGACACGAAGTAATTTCCACGAGAGCAGAACACCTTGTAATTTTCCTTACAGAAAGCATTTCTGCTGCCACATTAGCATACCAGAAAGACCTCTTTGAGTACAGACTCTCAAGCTAAATGACCACACAGAGCATCATTTCTCCAAAGCATAGAAGAACAAATATGAAAGATATTATGAAATTGTCTTACAAAGTATGCAAATCATAAAGACGTACCAAAGGAGTACATTGGGGAGACGAAGGTATAAGCCTCAGCTGAAGGTTTTCTAATACCCACTGTGGTAGCACAACCACTGTAATACCAAAAAAAAAAAAAAAAAACCACCACCCAACAAAACCAAACGTGTTGAACATTTCTTATTTTGGGTTCTAATGAGCTGCAATTTCTTACCCAGCAAAGTTAAAGGCTCTGTCAAAAGTGCAATTTCTAGTGAAACAAAGTCAGACTAGCATCACCAAATTCAGCACGGAAGTGCTTAATTTGCTGTAACTTAGCTTTCTGTTTGAAACAGCACACTGTGCCCTGACAAGCACCTACTAAAGGGCCATACAAGGGACATATTATGACAACAAAAGCTATTGGGTAAATGCGTTATAAAGACTAAGTCTCCTGTTCCTCTTACTCCAGCTGAAAATAAATAACTGGGGGGGTGGGAGAGGAACCAGCAAAAAACTTTATTAAAAAGAAGTTTGAGTTAAGAAGGCAAATTTTTTATACAATACAAGTTCACCGAGGCTTTGAAAGAGGGAGGGGGTCTCTTAAGATGATCAAGTGACAGATTGTCTTAGTAAAAAGTTTCATTAAATCTTATTAAATCTGCTCAAGTAATTTTAAAAACTTAACCAGAACTCTCACATTTTTGCAGTTTAGACAAGTCAGCTGTTTCTGATGTTAGCAAATTTTCCTTATGCTGCCATCTTGTGCCCCAGAATCTCAGCTTACTCTAAAAGAAAAAAAAAAAAAAGAAAAAGAAAAACCCCACCTTATATATCTCTGACCCTCACAGCTCTAAAAATACCCTTCAAAGTATACAGGGCAGAAAAAAAAGTTTGCCAGTGCCTACAGATAGGTTGAAATAACAGTTCAGATACTCATAAATCAAGTCAATGTTACGGGAAGGGGGAGGTTAATCTGAAATAGCATCACGCTTTTGTTGTCATTTTGCAATGTTTTCATTTTTAAGTGCTTTTATTGCTCATAAAATTGAGACAGAACCATAGAAAAGAGCAGTGCACCATGAGGAGTCAGCAGGAGAGGTGTCCCCATCGGATGCGCCATCTCCAGCCAACAGAGTTTAGTGAAGTTCAGCAAAGCTCTGCTGTTATTTAACTGCTTTTCTTTCCTTTCAGTGTTTATCCATAGCCAACTAGATTCAAAAGTTGTGTCAATTATGTTTTTCTCCTGACACGTACCTTGGCTTTCCAACTCCTAACCTATTTATTATACCAACATTCCTATTGTATCATAAAACGCTTCACCCACCATCATACGTTCCTAAGTTGTATCAGCTATCTCACTACTGCCTTATTTATTATTGCAGAAGAAAGCTATTCAACTTGAACTACCAAACACAAAATTGCACCACTGAATCCACCTAATGCATTTAAATAGTGCAAATATAGTACTATTTAATAGAGTTATTTAGTTACTTTGAATACATTTCATAGTTCATGGATAATAATTTGTCTGACCAAGGCCCCAAGGCTTTGCACGAGGAATACTGCTCCATTATATTGGGTGCTACAGAAATACAACACAAAATACAGTCCCTGTTTCAAAATACAGGAGAGGGTTATGCACAGCTGGATGCGAGCTGGTAAACCATAGTGACCCATCAGTAGTACACATGCGACTGACTTAACCTTTACTGAATTTCCCTCGCTGTTTCAGAAAGGTAGGAAGAGGACTGTTTTAAGGAAGGATTTGAGGGAAAACACTGAGATAACATTGTGAAAGTTACGGGATGCCGCTCCCAAGCACGATAGGACACACACAGTACTAGTTAATTTATTATGTACAGAAACAACATCAAGCTTTTTGTTCCTGTGCTTTAGATCAATAAAAACCAAGCTGTCCTGGTTCGAGGACAGTAACAACAGTGTGACCAGAGTGCTGTAACACAGCATTAATGATCAACCCGACTAGTTGTAGCAGTGCAAGTAAAACGAAAGATGGGTTCCCAGCATTATTGCCTCTTCCTCCTTCAACATTTCTCCTCTGACATAACCCTTTTCTTTCCCTGTCCTGGCAGAAGTGACACAAAAATCTATATCTCTTATGAAAGAAGCCTTTTCTTTTTTAGCGAAACTACTGAAATTTAATCTTGACCGCTACATTCCATCAGTATGCCAAAAATCCGAAACACTTTCCTTTTCTTCTGCTTAACTTCCCCCTTTAAAGAACAGGCACATACGCGTGTTCCTTCTTGCTGTCCACCTTGCATAACTAATTCACTCCAGAAAAACTAAAAAACTCCTTAATCTCCCACACTCAGAACCTAGACCAGATGACTTTTAAAAGCCCACAAGGACGGATAACCTCCGAGAGGAGCCTCCATGCGCCTGATGCCACCATCCAGGTGGTGACAAGGCAGGCAGAATTGCACTGCTAAGTCATCGGCTGCTGGTTACACCTCAAACAGTCGACTGCTATGATTTTTGCTCAGCAGTTCAGCCAGTCTCACACACACTGGCAGGCCACCCACCCAGGCTAGCTTTAATCCACTGGTTTCCCACGTCTAGGTTGCCAGAAAGCTAGCCTACAGGTTTGGGAGTTGCTCATAAAGAGTTGTGCAGGATATCAAGCACATACTTAGCCCTTGCTGTGTAATGGGCTTCCACAACCCTTCCCTGTGCTCCTAATGCCAGGAAATAAAGATGTTTTTTCTAGCAATGTGTATACTTGCACATCATGTTTAATGTATATCAGGAGATACTCTTTAAAAAAAAAAAAAAA
>VYXH01003518.1:917496-933544 GCA_013397275.1 Burhinus bistriatus | reverse complement strand
AACCCTTTTTTTTTTTTTTTTTTTTTTTGGTTTTAAAAAATTGGAATAAACCAGTATCACACACAGTTTCCTCTCTATTAGGTTCTTCCTTTGATATCTTCTTTTGGCCAGAGAAGATGCTGAGCTAGATCAAACTTTGGAATAACCCCATTTAAGTGCTCTAAAGTAATTATTATTAATAATAATAGACACTAATAGTAATAATAACACACAGACATGCAGTACATCCAGAGCAATGCTTGTGCTCATCAAGATGTTGGAGGAAAAAGGCACCACAGGGGCAGGAAGGGTCCTTAGCTTGTACTACTGATATGACGCCTATGAGTTACACTATAAATAAAAATAACCATAAACAAAGCCATATGAAACAGTTTATTTGTAAGAATATTTGAATTTTTCTTATAAATGTGGTATGGTTGTTCTGTGCTCCATTTCTAGATTTCTTTCCTTTGCTATCTTCATACAACACACTTCAAGACAAAATAAATATTTTCTGTGCAGAACATATGTTGTAATTACTTTGTACTTGGAGTTTTAATATAGCATCCATTCTGTAAATACAGGTCTATAAAGTAGTCCATACTTTGAAGAGATGTCACAGCCTACCAGAAACCATGTGTGGATGCTACAGCAAAAGTTCTCATTTAATATATAATGAGATAAAACTGAGGACTGAGGTGGGCTGAGCTTCCATCAGCATGAGTTTGCCATGCCCCATTGCTCAGGGTCACCAGATTAAACACCAGTCTGGGTCAGGCGGTTGATTTATGGTACAGAATCATCTAAAAGGCAACAGAAAATTCAAGAAAATTCATCTCTCTTTTGAGTTACAAAGAATATAAATCCAACAGGTCTTTACAAGGCCTGTTAAACACTATATGCAGTGGCACTCCAAAAAAAAAGGTTTTCCAATATAAATATAATACTTCTTTTAGTTCCCATTTTTCTTAATCCCTCCTTGGATTTGCTTATTAAACACCTGCTCCACGTGCCACAGCAATGACAGTAGAACTGATAGACCTGTGACAGCCCACATAAATGATCCAGAGAGTTGAGTTTCCTTGGGAGGCTCAGAAGTGCATTAGAGGCACAAAAGTGGGCTCCTGGGCATCCCCACCATCCCTGCCAGCAGCTGTGGGAAGCTCAACCTCATCTCAGCCACACTGAGATCCCATCAAAGCGGTCGTCTTTGGGGAAAGCCATCTCACTGAAACCTTTCCCATCCAGTGTCTCCTGCCACACTGCCCTGTACCTTTTTCCAAGCTGTCCCAGCTGCATTTCTCTGCTTTTTGGGGTAGAGTAGCCCATGTGAAAGTAGTTGTGACGACTTATGAAAGGACAACTAGCTTTTTGCAAACACCAGCCTTAGGGTGTTCTGTAGAAACTGAACTAATTTTTTTATTATTTTTTTTTAAAATAAGCTCTTTTTAAGCATGTGAAGGAAAGGGTAATCCACCACCTCCCAGTGGTTTGATCCAGACTTCAGTCACCCTTTCTGCAGAAAAGCAAAGCCTTGATTCCAGTCTGAGGTGGCCTAACTTCAACTTCCAAGTACTACTGTCTGCAAAGTTAAGAAATGAACAAAACCTCCAAAGAGCAGCCAGTATCTTTCCATTCCAAAGCAGCTCAGAAGGCGCTGAGGTCACCTCCGAACCATCAATGACAAGAAGGCTGACCTCCTTAAACCTCACATCGTAAGGCTCGTTTTCAAACAAAGCAGTTCGTATTTGTAGTCATCCTGTGAACTCTTGTCAGCAGGTTCATGTTCCTCCTTGAAGTGCAGACACTGGAAATAAAAGAGCAGCCCTGAAGCCCTCTTACCAGAGCTCACTGTCTCTGGGTGATAGTCCCCTTTTGTAATTCGGGGATTGCATTAAGCTTCTCGTGAGGGCTCATGTGTGCCAGCCTGCTGGAGAGGTCCCCAGGAGGCCTGAAGGTCCCTGTGTCACTGGGCCAGGGCAATGCCCCAGCCTGCCTTCTTTGCTCTCAGGCATATTTCCTTGTTGTTCTTGGCTTTACTGAAAAATGTTTGAAACACCACATCCAAGATATCTTAAAAAATAACCACAGCAGCTCTTAGAGTTCTTTACCTGGTTCCTTTAAGACTCTTGAATAAAAGTCACCTGGTAATACGGAAACGTTCAGTTTAAACATATGGTGTCTCGTAGGTGGGAAACTTTCACATTTCATCCGTACCCATCTTTTTTTTTTTTTTCCTTCTCCCATTCCTTTTAATGAAACGGGTAATAGCAATTGATTTTAATATTCCAGTCATATAACCTGTCGCATGAAATGTCAGTAGTTCTATCAATACCATACAACAGCATCTCCACCTCCTCTGTTATTGCCTCTTCATTGAGAGGACACCTAAATAGGGAGACACCTAAATTAGCTGTATGACATAAGCTATAGTCTGTATGGAATTTTTTCCAGCTTGACTAGAAACTTCCCATATTGTTTCTGTTCCCTTAAAAATAAAACAAAAACCACTTAAATAAATATTACTGCAGTTGAAGAACATACCTTTAGTACCTGCAGAGCAAAACAAGAATCTGAAACACTCCTATATAGATAGACATTAAAAGGTACAGGAAGCCAATAGTGCGATGTGCTCCCTCAACGCTAAAACACATTGCTTGCTTTGTGCAAAGAACTAACAAAAAAAACCGCATTAATCCTATCATATGCAAAATTATATAAAATGAATTAAGGAGCACATTTATTAGTTTTCTGCAAACATACACAACCAAAATATTTTAAAAGCAATGTGATCATCTGGAAATTTTTAAGGTATGTTAAGCTGGAATAGAATAGAATAGAATAGAACAGAATAGAATAGAATAGAATAGAATAGAATAGAATAGAATAGTTAGAAAAAAGTAACGTGCAATGTATGGCAAAACATGAAAATTCAACTCAGGGTAAAATTTTAGATAAATTCCTTTTACTTAAAAACCCACAGAAAAGTTTTTTCAACCTTCAAAGAAAGATCTCACACAAATCTGGTCCCAATTGAACTATAACATACAAAAAATTAAATTTTCCACTTCAGGGCCAAAACTTACGCTTCTATATCTATTTTTATTATTAAAATTATCTAGTTGGGTTTTTTTCAGGAATGTCAAGAACCCCACCTGCAGCTGGTATCAACTAACAGTACCTCAGAAATCAAGTTATTTTCAAATGTACCCAGCTACTAGTCACAATTTTCTCTTACAATTTTTTTCTATGCAAAACTGTATTTTAGTGAAGATTAAGACTGATCAGTGTTGCTTTCCTGTAAAATTTTCGTCTCTTTGAAAAAAATTCTTTCAAATACAAAAAAAAATTACACTTTTATCTACTTTTACTTTAGAGTTTTTCAATTTAGGTAAACCATATTTTAATTGCAATTGAAATTTTCTACTCAGAATGATTAAAACCAAACAATTTTCTAACCTGTTCAGGTTTTTTGACAAAGTCTTCTGGATACAACTGCATTTGCCCAACTTTCATCAATAAAAATGGAACTGTTTAACTCCAGGTACTCGGTTTTGAAGGCTGCATGCTTTGTGCAGACTTTGCACATTTTCTTGCATAGGGGTGCAACAGGGCTAAATAGTTTTTTAATGACAGTTACAAAAATATTTTGCAGATAGGTTTCCTTAAAATAATTTTGAACTTATACTATGGCCATTACTTTTGCCTTCCTTCTCTTTTTTGAAACTTTTTACTAATTTTCTTTTATCTTTTCCTTCTTTGTATTCTCCTTCCTTCTTCACCTCTAGCCAACACTGTTACTCATTACTCAAAATCACTGGATATTTTCTGTTATTATTTCAATTTTGTTGTATATTTCCATTTTCTAACGTCTTTAAGGTTTTTATCCACACCTTCCCATTCACTTCTCAAACTTTTTTTTTTTCTCCTTCCATATTTTTTTCCTTTTTTCATATACGCTGATATTAAGGTTAAGCTTAATTTGTCCCTTACTGTCTTCCTGGGGAAGAAAGCAGGGATGAAGTGAAGGCAGCATTTACGTTAGGAGGAAAGGCTTTAGTCATAATTCAGGCAAATAGAATAGAATAAGTTGTATGAGAGCATTTCAAAACTATTTTTTCCAGAGTGGTTATTGCAGGCACTGTAAGAATATGTGAAAAAAAATCAGATATAACCTTTGTGGTTTCATTAGACCTCTCCACTGGCTTTCAGAATAAATGATCACTGTAGGTCCCTTTCAACTGAAAAAAAAAAATTCTATTCTATTCTATTCTATTCTATTCTATTCTATTCTATTCTAAAGTCACAATTCCTCTAAACTTCCCTTTTCTAAATTCTTCCAAGCAACAGCAGTTGAGTGATCAGGTTTGTTTCGCTATAAGCCTATATTCACCTCCTCATTTTTTCCTAAGCAAACTATATTGGCTTTAAATGACAAACTTATTTCCCACACATACACTCAGAGTGGTCTGAAACTGTTTCATTTGTATTTTCATTGTAATCTAAAATGCAGAACAGCCTGTAGGTGCTTCTGACTCTATTCACATATTGCAAGGGCTCCTTTCTCTGGACCATGTTTCCATTTAAAAAAACCAAAACCAGTGGTATTTGGTAATAAAATAGTGATAAAACCTACACGCCAGCATCACAGTAGTGTTCTCCATGAGCTGAACTGATGAACTGTTGAACATAATTTTATTAAATAGAAAGGTGCATTATAGATAAATTGTACAGCAGTGATTTCTAAAATGCATGATACTTTTTCCAATGCTGCCGCAGCACCTGCTGCTAAGTATAAAGATGATTAGCCACAAACTAACCCACTACAGAATGATTATCAGTATATATTTGTGCGATGAAGAACTAATGGGAATTATGCAGATTGCATTTCCTTTCCTGCTGAAGGCAACCAACCTTCACCATCAATAGCAAAATGAAAACAGAACTCAGCTGTGGAAGAACAACGCAGGTTTTATTTTATTTCCAAATATGTATTGTTTCTTTTTCACGTAATTATATGACAAGCAGTCCAGTACCATTTTTAAAGGCGTACAAAATTTCCCGTGCATTTTAATGGCTTTAAATGCGTAATAACTCTACTGCTGTGTGTAGAAACCGGTAAACACACATCAAAGCGGCTTTTAAGAATTATAACGTAATCAGTAGGTAGCGCAAATCAGTAGCGATTGGCTTCCTTAATCTGATTAGAAGTGCCGCTTTAAATGCCCTGCCTCCAGTCAGAGGCTGAAAGCCCGTTCCCAGTCCCACTCCTCCTGCTGGTGCCCCGTCCCCGGGTCAGGATGGGGGACTCTCCGCCTGCCACCGTCCCCACAGACCAAAATTCAAGGCCAGGCAGGGTCTCCCGCCAGAGCCACCAGCACAAAGGGGTCCTGGGGCTGCTCGGTCTCAGGGTCCGCTCTCGTTCACGTAAATAAAGAGCTGTTGATTTAATAGACCTCTGTCTGTACTTTGTTCAACTTGAACACATCGCCTTAAAAATGAATGGTTAGGAGCGCTATAAAATTAGTAGTTGGTAATCTACGGGCAGACACAAAAATACGACTACCTAGAAGAGTGTTTGAATTTTTTTACGGCAGCTTCTTCAGCCACGGAGAAGGGGCTGCAGGATTTAATTTGCTGTGCTTTGATTTCTTGTTTCTTTAAACTTTTACCAAAGGTGATGGGAATGCCAGACGCACATTTTTTGGCATACTTTAAAATCCAAATAAATCCAAATAATGTATGCTGTTGGTTTTGGTGTTTCCTTTTTTTCTTTTGTTCCCCTGTGGAAAAAGCAATCAGTAGAAATGTAGGTGTTTCTAGTCTGTCACAAGAGCAGCCACAATGAAGATTCAGTAAATCTTCCTTAAAGAATCACTTACAGAGGGGTTGCAAGATGAAGAAACATTTTTAAGTACATGAAGAAATGTGTAATCGGTGGTTTTCTTTTGTACTGTAATCGACGCTTCACAAAATACATTTGCTTGAGTAGCCGTATTTAATGTTTCAGACTGGAAAAACAAATAGGTATGAGCACAAAGAACCAGAGTGAAATTCCCAGATGATCAGCTTCGTTGCATAGGTCCTCTATGGTTCACTTGAATCAACTAAATACTCAAAATAACTTCTGTCATTCTAAAACACTTTGTGCCAGAAGTCTGAAATTTTGCGTTCATTGTATGGGAAATATGAGATTATTTAAATAAAGCCTTAATGAAAACTTACCAGGATACCTTTAAATGGATTCTTTTAAAGCAGAATATTTAAAAACAGGAGAGAATAATTTACTGTATTACAGTCAGTGCATCGGTTCATTATATCTGCATGTACGATTTAAGTTACTTTAATACATGGAATATTCTTCAGCATAGCCTGAAGTATTCAAGGGTTTAGATCACTAGAAGTTTCTTTGCACATGCTGAAAATATGGACTGCTTACTGGAAAGGAAATCAAATGTGTATTTGATTAATTGATGTAGTCACATATTAAAAACTTTTGCTTCTTATCCCATTAAAAGTAACACTAATGAGCAATGGCTGTGACCTTCAAGCGGAAAGCCACATGTGCTTCAACCCCTCAATATTTACCACCCAAATTTAATCTTTATAATGGACACCTTAAAAGGAATCTGATAGAAAATACTAAGAGCTGCTCCAAAACTAAAACACTTAAGGAAGATTTTGATTAATGCCTCGTGATTAATCAATTGATTAATATAGTTTTCAATACAGATGTTAGGACACTGTCTACTTTAATCAACCATCCTGAAAACGGTGAAGACAAATGATCTATTTTTTTGTCGATTGAAAAAAGAAAGCCTATTTTAGCAGTTATGTAAATTATAAGACAAGCCTTCCTTATGATGCCCAGATTTTCCGTTTTATAAAAACCTTACACACTGGAACTGTTAATTAGGTAAGTGTCATCCTCTTGGGCAGGAACTTGGTATAAAGTCACACATTCAGCCAAATGAGTGCACTTTTTTAAAGAAATTGTTTTAGAATTGCACTATAATCCATATTTAAAGTCTCTCGCCCTGATATTTTTTTATTCTGAGACTGTTTCTAATTTGTGATTATGCTTTCTACCATACTAAAACTGAAATCTTTATTCCAGTCAAAAATAATCACCCCGTAATTACTGTGACAAACTGCCCAAGCTGTATCATTGTGGCCATTTCAACTAATGATATTGTATTAGAATGCCTAGCAATAGACTTCAAATGGAAAATATAATTATGTGCATTAGTTTGTCTAAGCATTTATAAGATCACATATCCATCAGTTATCAGGTCTCATAAAAAAAGCCATATATCACTGTCACTGCTAGTTTTGTTATTGGAAATGTGGGCCGTTATGAACTCGGCTTAAGATGTGCGTCTTAAATTTCACTTATTTTGTTGTCCAGTAAATCCATGTAAGCTGAACTCCTATAAAATGAGCAGAATTTTCAGCTGATGGCACGGGAACAAATTATTTGACAGTCTCACCAAACATAAACTAAATGTTTAAGGTACTATTTAAGGCTGGAGGCCTTAATCTTGAAGATACGTTTAACTATACGCACTGACTACTGGCTGTGCATAAAGTTAAATGGTTCTACACATCTTCGCTGAATCTATACGTTCTCCTGTTTTGCAAAGCTAAGGCAACATCTGAGCAACCTCTTCTCATCCCGAGCAAACTGAGAGTCCGACCCCGCTTCATCTTGTCAAAATTGCAGTTCTGCAATAGCAGCTGCCGTAATTTCTCTCCTGCTCTTTCTCTGCATGTTTTACTTTTCTTTGGAAAACCAAAACTGAATATTTTGCTCTTGAAAAGTAAATGCCGCTTGGATTTGTGATCCCCGTTATCCAAAAGCTGTGATGGAAGAGCTACCAAAACCCCAAAATGAAATTAGTGAAGTCAGAACAGAAGAAGAAAGGTGTGCCTGCCTGGTGACTCGCTTTGTCTTCAAACAAGGCCAGAGGAGCCGCAATCCTTCTGCTGTTAAGGGTTATTGCAGTGATAGCAACAGCACCCAGAAATGCCTGGCGATGCTGTGTGTCGAGGAGGATACATCTCCCACCATCTGATGTCGTATTACCGCACAACAAGGATAGGTTATTACATCAGCTGGTATTACATAACAGTGATGAGTTACCCTCCGAAAACATAATTAATGTTTTCTCTTCCACTTTTTGGGTCATCTGAGATGCATATCTGTGGTTCCAACGCCACACTTAAATAATATCTCTTGCCGTATTTTGGTGCCAGTATAAATTTAAGCCATCCAGACAAGATTGTATATTTGAACTGACAAAGAATAAATTATTTGCATCTGGCATAACTGATGGTTGTGTCAAAGCCCTGGCATATAATTCTTAACCTTATAGATGCTTGTTTACTTGTGCATAAGATAGCTGTGCTGAGTCTCTTCCCGGAACAATTATCAAGTTATTGCTAGGGGCTAGGCTGGAACTTCCAGGGGAAGCCGCGTATAAATGCAGCCATCCCGGAGCAGGCTGAAAGGGATATTTTGAATTAAAGATCACTACTCTGATTTTTCCTCCGTGCTCCAAGTAAAATGGGAATGGGAGCGTGCTGGGCGGGCACAGAGCTGCAGGTATGTCTTTTGTTTCCATGTGCCCCCCGGCACAAGTTCCCCCAGATATCAGGTAATCAGAGGAGAAACGTTACTCACGCTCCTCCATGGCTGAAAAGGTTCTGTGATAATCTAGGTGGTGTAATGCAATATATTTTTTAAATGAAAACTCTCTTTCAATGGGCTAGGGGTTTTTTTATGGTTGGTTTTAATTAATATTGATTTTACATGTTTAGAAAGAAAATCCACCAATTCAGACCTGGGAACTGTTTAAGATATGTTGTTTTTCTAGGAGAATTTCCATTGATTTTTATTAATCCTGTAGTTTGCGATGGCTGGGGTTTATCTGCTGTTGTGTATTTTATATTAGGATGCTAAAATAATCTATTGTAGTTGATATTCAAATATGTAACAGAAGACATGTGAACTACAAAGCCTTAAAGGAACCTTCCTATGATCTACCTGTTTTACTCCAATAAAGGGCTGGGGCCCTATTCTGAAAGATCAATAGGCTATGAAATTTCTGCCTCCTTATTAGCAGAATTAATTTTAAAGTGGTAATATACATCCTAGAAAATTTGTTTCATATTAAGAAGTCCAGATGTTTTTGGTCTCTCTGTCTGACATTCCCACCATCAGAATAAATTGTATTTCCAGACTAATGCAATAGATAAGAGATATGAATAAATCTCATACAGTTCAGTTGATAAAATTAACATGCTGATGATATTTTAATGTTGCCGTATAATCAAGGGGGCATGGATCATGCCTCCACCAGTTCCAATGTAATTCTGTTCTTTAATCTTTTCTCAAGAAAAAAATAAAAAAAATAGAGCATTAGAGAGGATTATACAGTAAACAGTATGTGCTCCAGCCTTAAAGCAAGTTGTTTGCGATACGGTTGAATGGTTTTGCCCAAAGGTATTGCAGCAAAGCAACTAATATTCTGGAGACTTGGGGTCAGAACCAGCATTCCTGCAGTGCAAGTGTGTCACTTACACATTGTCGCTTCTGGTGGAGAAGATCCACTGATCTGGAGAATAGTATTAACATATCGGAACCACTCATCATCCACATGACCTTACACAGAGGACATAAAATCATCCTTGTCTTATGCATAGGACATCTAACTGACTTTAAACCTAAGGCAGTCAGAATTTGGCCCAAAATGCATATGTGGGTTTGCTGAAGCAGGGCACTGGTATAAGGCAACTTGAAATCAAATGACATTTGGTGACCAAAGACAAACCAAAGACAAAGACATCAAAGGCAAAGGAGATGGAAAAAAAAAAAAGGAAAGAAAAGTCTGAGTATTGAACCTAAGAGGTATCCCTGTTCAGTAGTAATTATTGGTACGTGAAGGAATTTGTCAGGCAGAAGGCTCAAATGTAGTTGAAGGGGTTTAAAGACCCAATCTCCACTACGTTTTGATGCTGCTTGGGTATCTGACTGACTTACGTGGCTTTAGACGCCGAGCTTTATTCTTTAATGTGAGAAACATCAGAATGCAGCCGCTTCAAATATTTGCAAGGGAAACATTAATCAGCCCCAGGTCTAAATGGTACACTTTGAGATTGATAATGCTTAATCTACATCACTCTCTCTATCCCTGTGATTTTTTTTAAAGTACAGAAGAAACCATTGTTTTTCAAGCTAAAAATGGACACAATTAAGTGTGAATATCATTATATTATGTTGATGGAAAAGGAGCAGGTGATTGTGTACTACAGTGAAGATCAACATCACGAGTGTAATATCCAGAAGGGGACAACCTTAAAGTTGCATGCTGAATCGTTGTCTTGCCTTCTAAAGGCATTTTTATGACAAGTCGCAATATATGTTTGAATTTTCACATGAAAAGAATATTGCCACCCTGTTTACCTTCACTTTTATGAAGAAACTTAACTTTCCTTTCCAACTGACAATTAGCTGGCGACATTTTGAGGCCTAAAAATTCACATGGAAATAATCTGAAGAGATGTAATGAAGGTGAAGTTAATGAAGATCAGCGGCCAACTATGTGCACAACCCCTCTGCCGGGCGATGCTGATGGGAGAGAGAAGCAGGCTCAAATAGCCAGAGGTTCCTCTGGAAACTAATCTTAAAGTCTTATCCAGAATCAACATGTTCCCCGGGGAACCTGCAGAATATTAATATGCAACGCACAAAAAGCACTGAGACTACGAACACAGCAAAGGAAACTTGGTTAGGAGAAAAGGAACCTATCAGAAGTGTATCTTGCTGAATGAAAGCAAAACTCCCTCCATGGTAATTTCATCAGCATCTCTTTAGCCCTTTTCCCAACATATCCCTACAATTGTCTATGGGGATGTCTCCTTACGGTGCCATTTTCTACGTGGTTGGGTGGCAATGTCAGTGGATGGTAGCCCTGGGCCCCTGAGATGCTCTTAGTCGTCCCTAGTCTCTCAAGAGGTGGAACTGTGTTTCTGGTTCCTGCCTTGGTCATGAGGATTTTACCTTTATTTAGAGGTAAGGAGCAGCTAACGCAGCTCATCTGCTTTCTGCTTAGGACACCAGCTCTGTAGCAGCTTCCCTCTAATATCTCCCAGCATTTCTCATGTAAAATCCTCAATGTGGCCCTTTACCACCACACATAGAAGAGCTGAACTTTAGCCAGAGTAATTTCTCCTTCAGCCAAAATATTACTGCAGGAGAGAAGCCCTGTTTCACCTAACTCCATTTCAACCAAGCAATCAATTTTGACGTGGGATTCATTTATAAAGCTGACAACTGCATTCACCGGGAGGAATCACGGACAGAATTTCATGCAGGTCAGTTCCTTCTGTTGCCACGAGCTCCATCTCTGCCAGGGGACCGCCAAAGGATGTTCTTCCTAGATGATCCGTGGCCTTTGCTATGTAAGGAATACCAAGTGTCACAGACTTTATTTGATGAAAAAATTATCAGTCTGTTCCCTATTATAGCAAATAATCTTTGGAGAAGAGACAATATTGTCTTTACCTAAATACACACACGCATATATATAAGAAAAAGAAAGTATCTTGCACTGGGAATAAGTGCCTAGAGGTCTTTCACTATTAATGGGAAAACAACTGACACCTTAGTTTGAAACCTACCACAGAAAATAGCAGTGTTTAGCATGTGACAAACAAACAAAAAAGTCTTGTGTGTATACATACCTAGGTTTTTTTGTAGCAGGGTGCACTAATAAGAATCATTACTAGATCCCTCTAGGAGGGGAGCTTAAATACTTTGCTGTATGAAAAGGAATAAGCTCTGAGTGAAACACCTTCTCCTGTTACCCTGAAAAGCCCAACACCATATGCTAGAGACACAAAGGAATAAGAGATATATAAACACCCTGCTACCTTTTTAACTCACCAGCATAAGAAGATCAACAATCACAATATATTCATATAATGTCTACTGCGAGCACCTGTACACAACTTCCTTTGGCGTAGCTAAAAATAGTGGTATTATATGAGGAAGTTATCGTAATTATTAACATTGTTAAAAACTATTTTAGCAAAGCAACAGAAAAGAGACTATTCCAACTGAAAAAATATGGAAACTTTTTATTCCAAAGAAATCCCTGTAGCTCCACAAGTGCTCTGGGAGTTTAGCAAAAACCAGCTCAGGAGGAAGGGAAAGGCAGGTCTGGCAGGGAAATGGTAACCCAGCTCCGTTCTGGACGGTGTGAGACAATCCACATAGAAATTGTTGAAACCACCTCAAAATATTTCTACATCAGGAAAATGACAATGCTGAAAGTGTTCCTGGGGGAGTAGAAGGATCAGAAAGAGAATGCACAGGTTTGGAGCTAGGTTTATATTCTACAAATTCTTAACAATTATTTCCATTTTTCTACTGGTGACCAGTGCGTTTGCACTTTCATCCTCCCATCTACCATTTCCTGACCTTGGAGAGATGGACCAGAATCGTGCTGTTTCCATCAGAGTGCAGGTCTCCTGTGCGCGGCACGTTGGGACCGTGCACGCAGTGCTACCAAACGCATGCGTAAGGTGCTGCGGAAACAGAAAGCTCAACCTTTTGCCCCGTAAGTCATCTCTTTCAAAGTGATCTAGGAACGCTACACTCTTTGAGCAGCGCAGCACATTTTAGACACTACAGAACCACTCTGAGCTGTCAGCATATTTCCAACAGATTGATGACTTTGAAGACCTCCAGTGTAGAGGGTAATGTTAAGGATCTGCAGTTACTCAGCTAAAGTTGAGATGAGGGATGCCTTCTTTCCAGTCTTGGTTATTGAATTTGAAAACCCTCATAGGTTTTGCTGTCAGAGTTGTTGCTTAAAACAGACTATTATAGGAATGAGTTAAAACGGAATGATTGGAAAAAGTTTAAAGGAAAACGAAGATATATCTTTATCTTTTTCAGGTTAACGCAGTGACAAAAAAATAGAGTTTCACAGTAAAGTAAAAAATGATCATTGTGTTAGATTCTTGTCCTTAGAATAGCTTTTTTTACAGCCAAAAATTCCTTATGTAGAAGTAAACTCAGGGCCAACACATTTCATTGTACAAAAGTTTACCATAAGCAGAGGCTCACCGTGACCTGAAAGGCAACTTACATATTGTATTTCACTGATTTTATTCTATTTCACAATGAATAGCCTTTAACACCAGACAAAAATACTGAAGATAAAAAGTAGACTGTAAATAAATGCCAAGTCAAAGAAACATTAGAAACCAGAGCAATAAAAAATATTTAAAGATTTTCTAACTTGTTACATTTGAAAGGTAAAGAACTATTGCTCTATCACTGTAACTCTTTCTCATTTTCTGCATAAAACCATTTATATTACTGGAGTAAGATATTATACTAACCATCTGCCTTCCTAATCCCTCACATTCCTTCACTTACCCACGTACAACTCCATGAACTAATCACCCTGTAATTTTGGCCTTCATTGTTCAAGGTATCTTCGTGTAATCAGCACTCTGTGCAACGTCTGCCAGAGTTTAATGAGTATAAAATGGCAAAAATGTGAATTGGAACATATAAGAAATACTGAAATAGTTACCAAATGTAATGCTTATGTGGTGAAGCTGGCGGTACATCTGGAAGTTTGGGAGAAATGTATTTCTAAGAAATAATACAGTACTGAAGATGTATCTCTCTAGAGAGTGGTTCATTGCACTAGAAAACTACTTATTTGTTGAACATAAATAACAAGTACATTTTTTATTAAGTATCAGAAAAGAAGCCAAAATAGTCTAGAATAGCTGGAATGGAAAGCTTCGCACTAAGAGGAATGGTTTGAATGCTTCTTCTATTGAACTTCCTCCTGTGACTTAAAATTGAGGGTTGTCATATCATTCTGACACTGCTGACTTGGAGGTCCATGGGAAAAGCAGGACTTTGTGAATCTTCTTGAGAATTAAGCACTTACATTTCTCCTCCAGAGGCATTTGCCTTTGCAAAACAAAACCGCCTTTCTTTTCTTCCAACCTCTTGGAGATATTTTATTTCTTCACTCCTAATCAAGCCTCCCGTACCTTTTATGAAATCACCAGCAGGATTTTGGGTAGTTCCAGCAAGGGCATTAATTATCTGCAAAATGGGCTCATAAATTCGGGAAGTGATATATTGCTCTGATGTCCGTCTTTCCCTCTCCATCCCTAGCTGGAGGACAGCCCACCCCTGCCTACAGGCGGTGGTCAGACCACGCTCCTGGCAGATGGCTGATGTAGGCAATGCCCACCACTTACCCAGGACATTTTGTAGAGCTTTTACTTCTTCAGTGAAACACTGGTGTAAAACTTCACATATAAAACAAAAGGCAAAGCTGCTCACAAGGTTTCTTCCACGGATCTTCATATGACAATGCAGTATTTAATGAATCAATCAATGTAAAGTCTCTAGGCAGGAGGGTTCTAAACTTACTGTCATAAGTAGACATTTAATTTTGATTTACTGAGGTAGTTATTGCCTATTAATAGGACAACATTATGAAAGCTGAGTGTGTGTATGTCAGTTATACGTTAATTAGTTAGTATAGTAAGAGATACAAAATAGCACTAGAAGCTGCGTACATATCCCTTGAATAAATTTAAATGCAAGCAAATAAGTTCAGGAGCACATTCTCCTATACGGGTAACCATTCATTTGAAAACCAAATTGTCCCGGTACGGTCCTTAGACAAAATTTATTTCTAGAATTCACATAAATAGTAGATATATGATAAAACTGTACACAGAACAAATTTCAAGTGATTTTTTTTTGGTTAGGTGTGTTTGTTTTTTTTTTTTGTCAGATATGTACAGGCGAGTTGGAAGTTAGCTCTTTTCAGAATTAGCCATATGTTATAGCTGTGATTTAGGAACAATTTGGTTGTAAAGCTGGATATCCTACGTGAAAGCAGGATGGCATCAGGAATTTCTAATTCCCAATAAATCTTAGTGACCTCTCTACATTTTCCCATTTGTTTAAATGCCTCTCTAAAATATTCATTGGACACAAGACAGATGGAAACCTCAACATTGTCAGTATTTAACCTGTCTTCTGCTCTAGCCAGCCACCCCGCGCTGCTTCTGCAGCAGGGAAACAGCCTGAGACTCATGGATTTATTGCCAGTGGTGAGAAGTGCACTAGCGCGCTGCAGTCACACGAGCTTGCCTCGCTTTGCCCACCACTCTGGTTTATGTTCCTTCCCCAGCATGGGCTAAAATAAACTTTCTTAATTTGGTAATAGTTTTGCAAGTGGCCTTCGGAAATATGACTTATGCAAAAATATTATTTCTTAGAAGGTAATCACCTATTTTCACCGAAATATCATGTTTAAAGTATTTACTGCAGCTGAATGTTAATCCCAAGGGCTAATTGCAATGATTTTCCTGGTGATACCCTAGTGCAACCAGGTAATGACTCTGTGAAAGCACAGTCATCCTGTCCGGCCAGTGTTAGTCCTTCAACACCTCCTCACCAGCCAGGCCATCATTCCATGAGAAAGTCAGCACCTCTCAATGAACACACGTCCTGGACAATGTGAAAACAAGTAATAGTCTGTGTTATACAGTGACAGATACAGTTCAAAGTACCGTTATCACTTGTTCTCATGGCAATAATTAATCCCATCATCATTATCATAATGAGAAACCATGTTCAGAAACTGCTGATTGAAAAACTCCAATATAAAAAAATACAAGTCATTCACTGCCTTATCAACCTGATTCTTACATTTGCTGTTGATTAGTGCAGTCTTCCAAATAATTTTTATACCCCAATCCAAACTTTTCTAGTGTTCTTATGTTTTACTTCATGATTTTTTAAAATGTTCCATTCTAGCATGAAGTGCTAAGATTGCACTATTGTTCATTAATTTATGATAGATCTTTAATCAGAATCTTTTCCTGATTTTTCTCCTCTCCCAGTGTTGTGGTGACAAAGACGGAGAAAGAAAGAAATTCAGAGATATATAAATAAAAAGTGTAAGAGAGAAAGGAAGAAGAGGAGAGGAGAGGAGAGGAGAGGAGAGGAGAG
>VYXH01003518.1:880764-917283 GCA_013397275.1 Burhinus bistriatus | reverse complement strand
AAGAGAAGAGAAGAGAAGAGAAGAGAAGAGAAGAGAAGAGAAGAGAAGAGAAGAGAAGAGAAGAGAAGAGAAAGAAAAGAGAAGGCAAAGAAAAGGAAAAGAAAAGCGAAAAGAAAGAATGAGCTTCACTCTTTGAATTGCCATAACTATAAAAAAGGCATGGTTTTACGAAGTGAAGTGGTTTAATGCCATGGGCTGGTCCCTTGCTTTCAGCCCTGCCCCTTCCCACCAGGCAGAAGTTCAGACCCTGCCTGCAGTTGCCGACCATCCCTTGAACATGAGCAACCTGAGGCCCCTGAAACCTAAAAACATCCCCTGGAGCCTCCCCTGTGCTGGGCTGGAGTCAGACATGGCTCAGGGACACGCTGGGGTGGGACACAGGTTGGGAGGCTTCGAGCTGGAGCAGTCAAGCACATGTCAGTGCTTAGACACCTCCGTAATCTCCATGCGCCTCCGGGCTCAGCTGTACAGAGGGCTGCAAAGGCAATTAAAAATATTTCAGCTCTTTACTGCACTTTTGAAATGCAATGCAGGCTCTCATTTCAACTTTTCATACGCCTTGCTGTATTAACAGTCTGAACCCAATAAATAATCCAAGCCTATCACACACAGACTTCTCTTCAGCAAGGTTGATAAGGCAAATCTAAAATACATTAGATAAGCATTACATTTTTATAGGCCTCACATTTTTCTCCAGTTTTAAGCTCATAATTAGACTGTGTAAACATAAAACAAAGTACCTGAACTCACAGGACGTTATACACCACTGGGAAAATGTCCCTATTTATATTTGGCCATATGTACACACAAAAATCAGCATAATACTATACAGTGCTACTTTTAAAAATCCTGTAGATGAAGAATGTTTCTGAAATATGTGCTGCACATAGAATATACCTATAGCAATATATCTGTACAGAATGACCTGGTACTGGTTGAAATTAAAGGGTTGCACTGTAAACAAATGTAGATCAGTTGATAAGAGTGGCTTCTTCTAGTATTTTATCTGCTCTGAATATAGGAATTCATTCACAGCATGGGTGTATACATATGCACAATCCTTACATGACAAATTAAAAAGGGGCGCATAATAAGCTTAAGTCATCATAAATCATATAATAAACATCTGAATTAGAAAATTTAATAAACAATATGTTTCCACAACAACTTCATCCCCTTCCATTAAATCCATATCCCCCTAGGACTTGTCCTAATATTCTCAATTCCTAAGTACACGTCATCTATTAAAAGGGGGGAGAAAAAAAAAAAGCACAACTCAGCCTGCCAGGATACGTTTCTTCCTTTCATTTTTTGGTCTGGCATTTTCTCTTCTGCGGCCAGAATTCAGCCTCCAGCCCTTGGCTATTTTGGATGGAAAATGGTTCCCTGCTCCATGAAAACTTTCTTTGTTTTAAGAATGTTTCTAATCTGAATAGGATAGTCACAGGGAAAGACCTCCTCGTAGACTGGTCCTGTGCCTTCCTGAGGCCAACAATGTGGACTCAGCGTTTCTTGCATCCTATATGAACACCTTATGCACTGAATTTTTGGCCAGCGAAACAGGTTGAGAGTTTCCTTTAGCATGAGCAGAAACTCCGGCCTAAGACCAACGAGCTTCTCCTAAAATAACCAATGCATATAATGCAAAAAGAAGTTACTTTTTCTGCAAAGAGTTTTGTTGCAGCAAGCTCTGTCTTACTAGAAAGAAACCTTTCCCTAGCTTATAGTTTTCTTGTACGTGTTTCCCAGTAAATTTTCCTTTAGAAAGAAAATGAATGCTTCTTTAATATAGAGAACATGCTGGGATTTAGACCATCTTCTTCACAGCACTGCAATGTGACTTTGGACAAATCACTTTTAATCCCACGTTGCCTAGGTGTCAGAATTGATCTTATTTAACAGTTTTGATAATTAATTTGACAGAGAATACTAGTATACCAATTACATTTTTTTCATGACATGAATTGGGAAGGCATTGCCAACCCGAGGGAACATCAGACTATAGGTAAATTAAATGATCTGGGAACCGCAATGACAGAAGTAGGATAACATTTAGTAATACAAAACTGCAAGTTGAGGAATTTAGGGGTGAATAACCAGTATTTTTGCTGACAGCTCGAACTTACTGCTTGGAAATGGAAGAGGAAGGCAAAGATTTTGCAATATGCTGACTATAAGCCAGCGATACAAAGCACCCATGAACACAAGCGGTAGTTACATCTTAGGACAGGGAAGGAGTAATGTCGTCATTAGAAACAGGAAAATATTCATACCATTGTACAAGCCCGTGCTAGCACCATGCTGGGGTGACCTAGTGCTTCAGATTGTTTACACACTGGAGGAAAATTCTTCAAAATATGGAAAAGGGATACTGAGGCAAAAGTCCAACCTCTCTTAAGTGATGAGAATGATAAAAAAACATTTATTTAGCCCAGTAAAATGAATGAAGGCTGGCGTTAAAACTACTTTGAATCACCAGACAACGTTGATGCAAATATGAACAGGCATTCACTGGCTACAGATAAATTTGGACTATTAGAAGAATATGTCTAAATGACATCTTCAGGCAGGAGAGAGGTTCTCCCATAGTAGGCAAACAAATGACCTGACTTTAAATTAGAGTTTGGTCACTTTATGAACACAATTCCATCATATGCTTGCCTGGAAAAGCTGAGGACTGAATTTGATAGCCCATGCTGTCACTTCAAATATGATATGTATTTCTCGTCTATTCAATGACATTGGAGCCGAAAGCCTGACATCCTTAGGGCTGCTTGAAGCAGGCAGAAACAAAAAATGGGACTGCAGGAGTTGAGTGTATTGGGTTTATTAGCACTTTTCTGAATTGGATCTGTCACCCATGAGAGACATCTACATTCCATATGTATCCTCATAAAGTGCTATTACAGCATTTCACATCTCTATAAATACAGATACATCATAGATATTAGGTACCTGCACCCATATACATTGCAGGTATGCATGTGCTCACTATACAAGAAGGGACTTTGAAATGATGTATGTTCGAGATTCATAAAAGTTATTATCACATTAAACAATAAGCATGTGTGTAAGAGAACATGTTTCTCTATTTCCGCTAGTTCTAAATGCAGGTTACAGCGTCCCTCCATTTTGCTACTCAGCCGAACAGCATAGAGAAACCAGGATGTTGAACTAATTTTTCTTATACTAAAACCTTCCATCTTTTGCAACTAACTCATCTGATTTCCATGATCATAAAGAACTGTATAATATTAAATTATAACAACAGCAATCAAAGGCATGGGGAGCAAGAGGATTCTCAATTGCAGCCCATGCGTCACTCAATATCACCACAGAAGAAGAGATTGAAAAGCACATCAATTCACATAACTTCCTCCCCGTGCCCATTGTCTTTTTCAGTTCCTAATGATGCTGAAGTGTCTCCATGATTAAAATTTAAAGGTTTCCCAGTAACCAAGTAATTTGCCCAAAACTCCTTATCTAGCACTCACCACGAAGACTCTGATTTTAATATACCATTAATCAAGCTCCAGCCAAGTTTACTACTGATACTTTCAATTACAGAGGAACTAACTTCATTCTTCTCAGTGTGTCAGTGAGAGACCACTTCCTTGATTAGCCAGAGACCCTAAAAACAGCTGGATAACAGGGCTGGGTTTGATGCATTTTACTGAAGGAACTACTTGTTGCGAATTACAAATCGGTAAACAGAGTCGGATCTCTCTGCTGCAGGATATACTACAGCCAAATTTTTAGCCATACGTATCCTATTATAATAAAAAACATCAACAGATTTTGAGTTTTACAGCATAATAATAACATGTGATTTGATTAAATGTAAATTAATGCAATGGTGAATCTGACAGGCAAGTTCTAAATATCAGCATATTTCACAACACAAACATTTACACAAATGCGCATGATGCGTGCTTAATTTGAGCATATGAATAGATCCACAATCTTCAATAGGACATCTCACGCTCTAAGTGATGCACGTGCATAAGTGATTGCAGGATCAGTTATCAGAAAATGATCCCTGGTACAATTTATAAGAATTCCAACAGATTGCAAATAGCTATGATTTGTCACACAACATCTGGTCTCTTCTCTCCGCAATCAAATGGACAAATGGAAATAACAATACAGACTGTGAAATCGCAGCTTGTAAAGAACAATTAGAGGGAAAAGGACCCATACCTTACCCTGCCAGAGTGATGGAATTTGCACGGGACTGTCTGGCTCAACTAACAAAGAGTCAGCATTTGTTTGAGCTTGAGTGTGATTTCCACAAAACAAGGATTTAATGCTGAAGTTACTCTCCCAGCCACAGCCAACACTTCAGGAAAGCCTCTGGCAAACCAGGACTGGAGGTCCTGTTTGTGCCCCAGCAAGCCCCAAGAGCTTTACCTCTTTGGCAGGACCGAGCTGGTGCGTGGCAGCAGCGACAGCGTGCCTTCATCTTGTTAAGACAGGTGGAGAAGTGGCTAGACAAAATTGTGAGGTGTTACTTAAATATATCAGTAAGATCATTCCAATGCACTTGGTTCTGAATGCAACAGGCCATTAGGACGATTTCTTTTTTCTTCAACTAGAGAACGTTACAGCACTTCCAGTTACATTGCAAAATTGCAAGAACTGTCTCAACGCTGAAATCGAAGGGACAGGTAAAAATTAACTTGGCTGTGATGCCACAACCATCATAAAAGCCACCTGACAGCAAGGCTTAGGAATTTCCATCGCAAAGCTCAGATTTATGCAATACAATTTAAACCAAAAGGATATATAAAATTTTTGAGAAAAAAAAAATGAAGAGAGTACATATTCTACAATAACAACAAATGAGAGAGATTTTCATTCACAGCATTACTCAAAGTCTCCGGATGGTGCTATTTGCTGGTGAGCTTGATTATCTGGCTTATCTGACTAAAAATGAGTTTGATATTTAAGAAAAGAGCAATAATACAATTCTTTGAAACATCCGAGTTTACTGTCATTCAAACCTAGCCTTCACATACGGGTTGGCATTCTCAATCTTAGTTAAATAAAAGGTCTATGTCACACACATGTTGTGAGGTACCTGAAGACAAACCCTGAAGACAAAGCATCTCTATAGATCAAGGCTGCAGTGTCCACGTAGAAACCTGTGTTACTAAGAGGAGAGACGTTTGGCTAAGATAACAGGCTTCCTTTCAAATGATGTCCAAAGAAACTGAAGATTTTGGTGTTTTTTCAGAGGATGAGCAAATCTGCTCCTTTGGAGTGCCCAACCTCACCATGGACTTCCTCTCAAAGCAAACCCATCACAGCTTTGCAAGCAGCGAAGACAAGACAACTTTTAGGCAAGGAACTTAACTTTTTTTGGTATTCATCTAAAACAAAGTTCCCACATTTCTACTGCTCACTCTTCTTTATAGTTTTTTTCTCCAACAATAATGAACAGTGTAAAGTGGAATAGATAAGGCACACACACAGAAAAAAATCACTGCGATTTTTCCTGAAGTTGTACTTTCTCCCAAACATAGTAATACCTTTTTGTAAGATTTACAATGTTAACCAATTCTTTTCTGTCAACTAGCAATTTTTTGGCAGATCCCTTTTGCATGATTCATGAAGGACCAGTAAAAGGCTAATTGTTCAAATTAATTTGCGTAAATGACTAAGCAAGAGATAACAAAATTACATCTGCACTTGTTTGGCAAAGATTCAATAGCAGCGGCCCTGTACTGCCAGCTGCTTCCAGACAACACTCTTGCAGAAATTAAAAGCTACAAATATTAATTAATACACTTTTTTGGTACGTTAATTTGCACTGAAAGGTTCCGGAGTACAAAACTGCTGAGAAGATGAACCATGATAATTAGAATTAATGGGATGGATGCATGTTTTTTGCAGCTGAAGTTTTAAAAACCCATGAATGGAACTGGGAACTTGGAACTGACATTCTCATAAATCTCTATGATAATGCCGCTATTAGTATTAGAAGGATTAAGTACTGTGGCTCCAGCGTTATCCATCACATGACATGTTGTATCCCATCTGTCACTGCAGCAGCTAAGACATGATAGCTGTCCTTGAGGAAGCCGTATGAAAAGCTTTGGGAATTCAAGGAATTGTGGAGCTGAGTGTCGGGCTACAAAATGAATAGCGCAAACCTCTGACTCTCAAACAGAAATAATGGCCGGTGCTCTGTACTTGTCAGCTTAGTGCTTTAACAAATACTCCGACTATGGTATCTGTATTTAAGTTAAGTTAAGCAGTCTGAATTATAGATAAATCAGGCAGGGAAAAAGAACAGTCAAATGTCACAGATTTTTATCTTCAACTCATTTCCGTCTTTGTAGGTTGGATGTCTCTGGAACTGTTTTTACTGATGTTCACCCCATTAATTTTGCATATTTTAGGGCAGCGAGCACCACTGGAGCACTACTCAGTGCATTGAAATAACAATGAATTTTTACATGAAATCACTAATGAGACCATTTACCTACTTCACAAGGTTATCTGCACATTATCATGATGCAAATCCCCTTCTACATGGAAATGCTGTGGTGAGAAAATGAAATTTTAGATGCATTCTATCTCGAAACTTTGCCTGTCAAATTAACTTTAAATTTAGTCTTAGAGCTTTTCAGACTTTTGAAATATTATTGTATTTTTACATTATACAAATACTTTCTGGGGACACGGATGCAGCAAGTCTATGCTACCTATTTTGCTAATTAATTTTTCAGTGCTGAGAAAGGCCACAGAAAAGGAACTTTAAAGATGTCAAAGGTAAGAAATTCTTCAATAGCACTTTTACTTCTATTTTTAATAATACCTGGGTACACATGTAACGTAATCGGTGTGAAAGGCTGAAGCAGAAGGCAGGTCTAAGAAAGACCAGCTGGTGGAGCAGCAGTGGAGAGGGCCTTGGGAAGGAGCAACTTCCTCACCCTCTTCACGCAAAAAAAGCCACACCAGGGTGTTCAAAGCTGGCCGAAGCAGGAACACCCCCCCCAAAACCAAGCCTGCACTAAGTGACATATGCTAGAGAGTAGGCTGCCAGGCTCCATCCAGAATGTATTGCCCATGGGTAGTTTGGTCGAAAAAAAAAATCAAATTTATGCTTTCAAAACTTCTCAGACTCCCAGATTGTTCCTTTACCTGCCGAGGCTGACCATGAAACCCTCTGTCCTTTTACAGGACAATCACAGCTGAATTCAATCCATTCAGCTAAAGATTTTGCAGAATAACAATATTTATTTTTATTTCTAGCAAAGTTTGTAAAATAATGCCAGAAAAAGGCAGATGATCAGCGGCACAATTTTATCCCTGTTTTCTAGCATACAATTTTCACAGGCTACCCATGTTATTATTCCTTTACTCTGAACTATTGGATCATTTTCCTCTCCTACAATAAGTCTGCTTCTACTCAGCTTTTATTCATCTGCGTGAGCTTAAAAAAAAAATCCAAACAGCTTGTTATGTCCCGTCTCTGATGACATCATTGAACAAAATAAAAAATTCTTCTTGACCCTGATCCTCAGCATCTGGGTTGTTAATATTGTGCAGTCAGACGGCTCACAATCTCACAGCCCACAAAGTCAACGCAAATCTTTCCGTCTCTGGGCACCGGCTCAAACCCAGAGCACAGCAGCGAGGTGCTCCTTTCTTGCTCCCCAAACACAGATTTTCAGCACCTCGTCCTGCAGAAAAGCCGGAAAATCACGAGGTATAAACACCTTTTAGAGCTTAGCTGTATAATAATAATAATAATAATAAAAATAGATTATAATTTATTAATTATTGTGAATTTTAGAGTGTGTAAATATTTTTTCCTCACCGATGATGTTTGATGTACAGCCCAAATTGTTCACCCGTGTGGGTAGCAACCACCGAACCTCAGAAATTAATATCTTTCTGCACTCTGAAGAGGCAAGTGTTTACCCCTACACAGAGATGTGAGACAAAAGGTCTCTGCTGGCATACAGCTGCCACATGGGGTAAACTATTCAAGGGGCTTTGAGTCAAGTAATATCAGCGATTAATGAGAAAACTGAATGAGCTCGTGAACCGCAACACAACAGATAACAGAAGAAAATAGGAGCACGGCGAAAACAGAGAACAACGCAAAATCAGTTCCTCACCACCTCAACTGTTAAATATAAAAGAAAATGCAGGGGGGGAGGAAATAAAATCAACAATATTTTGCATTTCTGTAGTAGCTTCCACCCAGAAAATCCAAAGCACTTTTTTGATGCTTCTGTGGGATATGATCTCTAAAATCCCAGCAGGTTAACCATTGCTACTACAGTTTTGCAGACTGGGAAAAGAAGCACAAAAAGGATAAACAACTTGTCCAGAGCACAGGAAAACCCAGCGGCAAAGGGAGGCAGTGTCCCGGCTGGGCTCCGATGCTGCCCGGGATGTGGGTCTCAGCACTGGTCCAGAACCTTCCTGGGGTGGTACCCACCAGGCAGGAGCGACCTGGACATGTTTTTTTTCCTTCACATTACATCATGTGCAATTGGAAAGAGTGCCAAAGATCACCCTGAGAAGTAAGTAGTTTGGTGCCCAGCGAATTTGTCTGAAATATAATTATCACCTCTGTGCTGTCTCATTAAAGGCAAGAATGACTGTGGTGACTATTTGATACCAGTTCTTCGAATGTGGGTTTTGCTCTCTTTCTCTCTGGCTTTAATTAGCGTACTGGACCTGGTGAAACTTTACAAAATAGGCATACGTTTTTGGCAAAAGTTTTGGCTTTTTTCATGATCCTGTTTTTTCTGACTTGCATCTACATCTTAAAATAAATTCCTGGCCATTTCTAATGCTAAAGTTCATACTGAGAGCAACTTGAAGATGAGGAGCTTAATTATTAATTAAATGAACTTCCTTTAGGCTGCAATAATAGGCTAGCATTACTAAAAAGAGTACTTAGATTTGCACATATGGGCCTTTGCTGAAACCATTTTCTTCCCTTGAGACAGTCCTTTCTTTTTCCATCTCATCAGTCTTATGTCCCAGTACAGGGCATCAAAATCGTCGCTATCAGTCTTAGTCTGCTTGATGCAGAAACTGCAAGTTTGTTAAAATGTCACCGAATGGTACTAATCTGTACATTTGCTACAGCAAGAAGAAAGGCAATGTACATCTTAAATACTAGACTGCCTGCGACTCAGGCAGTCCCCATCTTCTTCCAATAGCACCCTTTACGCTGAACTTCTCAGCAAGACTTAGGGAATACTAGATGTTTCCAGAGATCTAATGGCCGACAATAGGCAGCTGTCACCCAAAACCAGGGGAATTTGTGCCACAGGGCAGGTAGGTCAGTGAAAAGAGTATAGCTAACTATGCTCATGCACATCCAGTGCCCGCAAATGTTACTGAGATTCTGTACAGGTGGATGAACCAATTTTGTGGAAGAGGTTGATGGTTGATGGGTCTCTTCTTCTCAGCAGATTTCTCTGGACTTCCAGAACACAGGCACTAAGAATAGGACATTTTTTTAAAATGCGAAAGCAGATGAAAAAAATAATGCTATTGTGGACACTGTGGGTCTATAATGTTTATTTTACATAGTTTAATGTCAAGAAAAATATTCTAGTACACAAATCGAAAACTCCCAGATCACCTCTGGCTATCTGTGATAAAGAGGTTCACTCAGTGTTAGGCGTTGTCTCCCCAGTATTGTCCCTTATCAGATAGCAACTGAGTAACTCCTGAGTAACTCCTTTATTTGGGATCTTGGTAGTTCCAGCTCATAACTCTTGCAGATTGGCAAGAATAGAACATCTATTTCTGAGGCTTCCAAGCTGGTCTTGCTTGGGATACTCTGCAACACCTTTCTGTACGGGCTGGTTGCCTGTGTGAACACGTATCTAAGTTCACCTTGACCACTACAGAGAAGTCAAAACTGAAAAGTTGTGTTCCAGCAAAATAAAGTGTTAAATTCTTGATAATAAATAAAAGATTCACCAGACACACGGGGAAAAAAAAAAAAAAATATTAACTAAAACACCACAAAATTAGAATATCCTTGGTACCAATCTCATTTCATATCAGTCTCTTGAAAACTCTTAGAAGCAGCTCCTGGTGGCAAAGGGATGGTGCTAACTCAAGATTCAATTCAGATACACGGAATTCAGTCAAGGACAATAGGATCCAGCTCGGAAGAGCTCATTTACACTCTTCCAATGGAAGGCCTTAGTTGTGCTTTACCCTCACCCGAATAGGCTGGCCTCCACGAGAGCAGTAGTGGAGCACATACAGGTTTGTTTGAAGAAAATTTCCCCACGCACATGGCAGGGAACCCTCCCAGGGCTGGTTTGCTTTACTCACATTCTTTTATTTTCCCCTTAGGAAGTCCAATGCATCACAATATACTAACCTGCAAACATGCACCATAGCCATGTTTCCCCCCATTATTGCCTGTTTTCTTTGGTTTATCAGAGTTTTATGGAGAATCCTGGTGACTCTATAATATGCCCTGTTTGTTACCACTATCCCTGAGCCACAGACTATAAATAGGAGCAGGGGGTACCTGCAGTATATAGCACATTTTTACACAAAGCATTTGCAAATACTCATAGAAAGTCTGGGTTTGGCATCCAAGTGAAGGCTCAAGGATGGAATTTTTAAAGTGATAAGAGAGAGCCTTTCATCGCTTTTTAGTGCAAACTTCTCTGTATCTAATAGGTTGCTCCTAATTTCCTCATCAATTATTCAAAAAACCAACCTTACAACATCACCTAGCAATAAATGAGCATTCAGGGTTTAACAGAGTTTACCAGCACTTTGCCCGTCAGTACTTGCATCTCTTCCACAACCATCATTTGCATGGGCATTTCTTTTTGTTTTATTTTCTTTTCCACATTTCCCCCTAAATGTCCCTACTGTGCTTTGCATATTTTGGTTGCTACTGTCATGAAAACAGGAGCAAAAAAGTACTAGACCGGCAGCTGTAGAAAACGAAGTCCTCTGTTTCTACAGAGAACAGATGTAACGTGGGTATCAGAAGGGCTGCCTTGATCCGGGCAGTTTATGTTGTATCAGCCCGGTTCTGCAGGACCATGCCAGAGGGTGGCAAGGAAGAAATGATTTATATTTGTGCATCAGACATCCTAATTCCCTCATGCACAGTTTCAATAGAAAGAAACACCAAGAGCTTTAGAAATGTGTGGCTAATTATACATCTCATCAAATGCTCAACACTTATACTCACGATGAGCACAAAGCACTTGTCTACTCCGCCACCTATCCCCTTCCTGGGTTGTCCTTTTTAATGGTCTCTTATGTAAAGAGAGTTGGCCGCTTAAATATTTGAAGTCTGCCAGTTTAAAAGATTTAAAGTATTTTAAAAATGCAGAATAGATTTTTTTGTGCTCTTATCATTCAAGAAAACCTTCACTGATACGTTTTTTTAATTAAAAAAATCCCTTTGGGCTATGAATGCCAAGTTTTAGTCCAGAGGGAATTTTTATTGCAGATATAAACCCCTGGAAATCGGAGTATGTATACATATACTACACAGCCTGATAAACCCTTGACTGTGACACTGCTACTGAGGGCTGCTATAATATCTGATGACAAACCTGACAGATTACTTCTGATGAGAATGTGGAACCCTTTTTGTTTTTAACTTGACCCTGAAGACGTGTCATAACATTTGTAATATCTGCAATAAAGTGTCAGCTATACTGCTGTAAGACTGCTGGAGCTTGGAGTTAAGCATTCAGTTTAGTGCTCCTACAGCTTTCAATTTAAAATAAAAAAAGACTCTTAATTTCCTTTTGGACAGTCCAAACCTAGTATAACTACACTAATTTGTCTTGGCAAATATGAAGCAGGAGTGGTGAACATGACTACTGGAAAAGAAATCCAGAGCAATAGACAAAACAGTATAAAATAAACCTATCAATCGTCTCTACATAAATTCAAGATTTACAGTTCAGTAGAAATAATCTTAGAAGGGATTGCAATAAAGCGAATGTCAACGACCACCTCAGTAGCAGGGCTAACTTGATTTCAGTTGGCGGCGAACTAGAATTTTACTCTAACCTTCAAGCTACGCAAGGTCCATGAAGTATTTTAAGACCGTTTCAAGAAGGATTAAAACGTCAATAATGTCTCCCAGTCCCTGTAGTCAGATGCGCTGCTTTGGAGCCCGGTCATTCAATTAGGGAAATGGATCCTCCTGGTCTGGTCTTCCCAGCCCCGTATCTCCCACGCATCGTTGTGTCCTGCTGCTGAACCACATTAGTCATGATGACCATAAAAAGTCCAATCTTGCCATTGATATAACATCTGCTCTTTGACTCAAAGATGTTATTTCTAAAGATGTTCCGTGCGGACTGGAACAGAGAAGCCTCACTTCTCTGATAAACTTGTCCCAAAATGAATAGCTTGATATAAAAGTAAGCACCAGGCACAAGTCCGTGAAAGACAATATTTTGCTGCCACTAACAAGGGCTGATTTCTTTGTCTAAGTGTACAATATAGTAAAACTAAGCTTTATTTCCCAAGAGATGAAATACTTCATTTATTGGTGTAACTTCCTCAGACTTTATATTCTTGTGCGTTTCAGGACTTCAGTAGTTGCCTTCTTGTAATATTTCAGCTTTTAAGCTGTTTTCTTGCCTCACTGAACTCACATAAGATACAACTGAAAGCTTTAGTACAAATTTACTTCGAATAAAGTCTTCAATTCATTTTCATGGCACCAAAAAGACAGCTTTAATAACTGCAATGACAAATAAACTGGAAATCATTCCAGGCCTTTTCACTTAACTGACAAGTAGAACGCTCTCATAATGAGCCGCAGGTTTTACGTTTTCTCTTTGACCATAATAGCTTCATTTAAGAGCGTCAGACCCTGACACTTCATCATTTATCTACATTATTTCTCATCTTCTTTCAAATAAATTATGGAATACTAGACTGAGCACATAAAAACAAAGTGACTTGTTATCTGTAAACAGCAAGATAAATTGTCCAGAAGTTCCTCATTTAGTTCCTTTTAAATTTAAGGGCAAGTTATTGGTTGTACCTTTTTTTTTTCTATCCCAATTTTTTGCATTTTTTTACAGCCATCTTATTCTGTTGCCAGTGGCCTTTGTGCAGCCATCCAAAGCCTGATGATAGTGCAGAAGGCATAAAATAATTCCATTATCCCGAGGTTGGACAGGGTAGTACAGGAAAGAAAAAATATTGGAAAAAATCAAACAAACAACTTACATGGATATTTCTCTCCATCTGTAAAATTCCTCGTCCATAATACATCTTGTCATACTAGCAAATGTGACACATCCAAAGTAATGAACAGTGGATCTGTAACTGTCCTCGCCTTTAGAAAGATAGCGCTGATATTTACTATCAACAAAGCCCCTCTTCCCTGCTGAAATGCATTAATTTTTGTCTTAGAGCAGTGTTGAACACTTGGAGTTTGCATTTATTTTATTTTAAAATCATATTGTCTGAAACACAATTAGCAACACTTTATTTACGTTTTAATTATTAGTGACAGATGAAATTAAGAGAGGTTCGGTTTAACAATATTGCATGTTTCCACCGTGCCTCTCCCTGTGATGAATCACTGAGCGCGTCTACGCGACGTCCCGGGGTGCGGAGACCCCCCGGCCCCTGAGCCAAGTCATGAACCAAAATCGGTAAAGCCACACCAGTGGCCTTAAACAGCCGTCAGCACGTTTAATCCTTCCAAGAGAGGGATTCTTTGGGAGACTGGTTAGACTATTCCTGTTTTAGAGACAGGGAAACAGAGACACAGCATGTCTGTAGTAGGATTTTGGTGGCTAAATCGGATACCCTCAGTTTCAACTACAGATTTTAAGCCCTGTATCTCAAGACAAAATAAAAAAGAGAAAAGCAAAAACTAGGTAGGATGCCTTTCCAGAATTGTCCTTTTCACTTTGAAGGATTTCTTTAAAAAGTAGAACAAAATGATGATGAGCCTTTGTCAATGGATTCCCTGTGTATTCCTCATCCCGAGAGACAGACTGTCTCTCACTGCTATCCTTAAGAAAACAAAGAGCTGAGAAGAGCCTCAAAAACTCAAATCACTGGGAAGAACACCTCACCCAAGTGACTCAGCTTGGCTTGAACTTTGAGTTTTGGTGGCAATTTTAGACAGAGTCTTTGACCGGTGTGCTGCACCACCATCCAGGTTGAGACACGGGGACATTTCTTGGCATAGAGGAAACAGTCCCAAGCTTTGCACGGTGCTCAGGTTTGGTAGCAAACCAGACAGTGGAATCACAAGTTTTATTAACAGGCTAGTGAGCAATTCATGCAGGAGTCGCTTTGCGTCCACAGTGCAGAAAGGCACCTCCACATCACTGCTGCTCTCACCTTGGACCCATGGAAGTCCACCATTCCTCATGCCCAATCCCACAGGCATAACCAGCTTTGTAGAAGAAAATGAAATGGTCAGAGAAGGACTTCTCATAGGATTCCTCAGCATGTTTAAGGCCAGACTTTGACTAGTTTGATTTTCCAGGTAATTTTTCTTTCAAGCTCTTCCCTCCTCTATCTTCTCCAAGCTCCGGGTGCCGGCACTGCGGGCACACAGCCATCTTGCAATTCAATCATGTTATCTGTGCAGTGCAGGCAACAATCAAATAAAGACAAAAATAAGAGTCTAAGCTGAGGTTCCCATCAGTTGCAATTCCATATACATAACATTTTAATTATATCTCATCTCCTGTGTAATAGTTAGAGATGCCATTTGATACAGCTTTTTTTTTTTATTTGAAAAATTAAATCTAACTAAATTAGCAAAAATAAAGTACTAAAAGTTAATTGGGAATTATCTACTCCAAAATAACTCTTACTGGTAAATGCTTTGTGTGGTTATAAAAGGCTGATAAATATAATTGTATTTATGTAATGAGTATCATGTTTAATTTACTGTACTTGGTTGTTATACACCATTTTATGCGGGCCCCATAAGTGAGCTTCATATTATTGCTTGTATCACTTTTTAAAAGATCACAATCAGACGCAGCACACAGGAAATGTCCAACAGATTTTGAACAAGGTAAAGATTAGCAATTTGTCCAGAGAAATATTCAGGATGATCTGCATCTGCGTGACCTAAAAATAAGAGCGTTTAGTAACACTCTGTACGCTGATGGTTCATGCCTAAGTGGCTTGACACAACGCGCCGCGGTCTGGCATATGTAGCCTATGGTTTAAGAACTGTGATGTTAATCTCTGAGCTCGCTGTCAGATGGGCAATTACAGCCGAGTGCATGACAATGGAGTAATGCTTGCTCCTGGCAGGGCTGCATTCTGGAAAAGGGTGAAATTTCATTTTTTTGCACTTAATCTTCAGTTAATACAATTTTGGTCAGATGTTTTCACATTCCAGAAAGCACAAGTCAACCCAGCCGCTGACTTTGTGGGTTTCTCAGTTTGCTCTGGTTTAGGAATGGACTTAAGACTATGACTGTTCTGTTACTGTTATTAAAAATTATACACAAAAAAAGCCTTGGCATAACTCCCCCGGTAATGATCTTTAAAACTGAGCAGCACTATGTCCAACACTGGAGATCTGTACATACCCCATACATATTCATCAATTTACAATGAAGAAAATACCCAAAAGGAAGGTAAGATTTCTCTTTTATGAAGTTTTTCTTTTTCAGGGCTAATTTGGAGTATATGTCATCAGATGCAATACAAACCAGCCGCATGACCCCAAGCAATCAGTGGGAAAATAGCAATCTGGTTTGAGAAAAAATACACATACTACTGTGCTTTGTCTGAACAGAAAATTCACATGCAAGTAACAAGACGAATTCCACCTTAAATATCTATGTTCTGCTCCCTCTGAAGTTTGTGGTAGGAACAACGGTGCTTTACAGCTTTGTCCAGAGTCACTATCCTTAAATTACTGTCAGGGGACTGAATCAAATATGCATGTTTGTCTGCCCAGCCTAACTTTGCCAAATAAATTCAAGTATCAATATATATAAATATTTATCAAATCTAAGTCACGATGTCTCCCTCTGAGTTGAGGAATAACTATATTCATTAGTCCTATAAACTTAACGCTTTTAATCATTTTGGTGTTGGCCTTTAATTTTGAAAATTATCTTCTATTTAACCCATTAACTATTGGGAACCCTGTGCATTTGCAGGATATTTGTTCTCATCTCACAAAAGTCTTTAAAGCTTATCTAAGTCACCATTCATAAGGTAAGTGAAGAGTCTGGCTTAAATTTTCGCCTTCGTGTTTGCAGGTTACTACTTGAAGAAGTAACCATCACTTTCAACTCATCCATCTTGTAGATACAACAAGGCTTTTCTCTGCAGGAAACAAAAAAAATGGTAAAAATAGACCTACAGAAAAACCCTATATGTTCCTATCCAAATCCTTCTAGGTTGACAAAGACCAGTAAAGAAATACAAAACCTTTAGTAGATTTGTCAGTGGTCCTCAGCATGACAGTGGGAAAACCATAACGTTAATTCTTTCTTACATTACCAAGACTTAAAAAAGCAAGGTTATACAAAATGCTAGTATGTCTGAAAAAAACAAATCTGAAATCCAGGCCATGACCACTATTGAGAAAATCAGTCTCAATCTCAACACCCTTATGAGTATCCTTCGAGCAGACAAATAAAGAGGCCAATGTGTGCTGGTTTTTATCACAATTTTAAGATCATTCCATGATTTTTCTCATATCTAGCTAAAGATCTTTGACTGTAGGGTGTTGACAATACTATGAGGCTGTGAAAATCCCTAGTTCCCGTTAATGGTGTGCAACATACGTAGCAGATTAAGTTTCCTCAATCTGCTAGCACCTATGCACACAGGTGCACACACCTATTCAGCTGAGGACCTGTTCGCATCCTATCCTGCCCTCCAGCCATCACATGCCACAGCGTGCCACATCTTGGCAAAAACTCTTAATATTATAAAAATCATTAATATTGGACTTTTAGATTTCCTTTTAAACCACTGCAGCTCACAAGACAACTAGAAATCTAAGATTCTCATGTAATTCCAGCACTGGGTTCTGAAGACCAGCTCTCAGAATGAATATTGAAAATTCCAAAGAATATGCGGAATTTGAAGCCCTGGCAATGATGTATTGCTTTTAGGTAACGAGTCCAACCAAAAAGCCCTTCTTTGGATCAAACTGATTGGCAGCAAGTTGGCAGGAATGACTTGTTGACTTTGGAATACCAGAAAATCACCATATACTTTTAATTAAAGAAAGGGCATGTTTCTCTCCAACTCCCCCGTATCTACTCCAGCTTGGCCTGGTTTCTGTTATTTCTGTTGTGGATACATAGCTGCAAGATTTATTGTATCAGATTAAAAGTAAAGGCTATTAATGTCGGATTCTATAGGGATTTTTTGTTAAGGCTTCTTAGTTTTAGTTTATTTATAAATTATCATCCTGAGGCTTGTAAAAAGGGCTTTCACCACCTCCCCACCCACCCCCCTTATTCTAGTGACATTGTAATTTATATTGCTGGCATTTCCATAGGAGAAGTCAATTAAGAATTACAATTTGTTTCATTATAACAGGGGCTAAACTGGGGCTGTGCCGCTACACACAAGCTATTAACGGATTTTACACTATTAGAGTGCCAAAAATTAATATAGCCTGCACCAAAACCTAAAAAAAAAAACCAACCTAGTTAAGTCATTTACCTTCTACAGACAACAAACGTGATCATGTAGTTTGCACGACATTTCTCTACCCACGCCAGGCTAAGGGGCAAAAGCCCAGACTTTGACAAGAAGCAGCTTCCAAAGGGGTGTTATTGTAGGGAGCAAACACATCCACCCGGCTTAGCTGTTGTCCTACCAAGAAATCAAAAAGGTTGCTAAACATTTTTTATTGTAGTGAGGGAAAGAGGTCCTTGATTATTGGCTATCACCCTCTTTAGTGACCCGTTTAATGTTTTTAAAAATATTAGTCTTGTTTCAGTAAACCTTCTGAACAAGTAATGGTGAGCAAGGTACTATAGCTCACTAAGCATCCGCACGGCTCAATTTTATTCTGCCAAGTTTCTGCTTGAGGTTTGGACAGATATTTAGCAGTGACTAGAAACCTGGCACTTGTCACTGCCAATCACAGCCCAACAGAGGGGTTGTACCGAGATTTCTAACAGCACGAGACAAAAGATAAATATAAAGCGCTCTTGAGCTAATCTTCCTCTGCTCTCATTTGAGGTGACCTACTCAGATGTCTTAAGTCTTTCGTATGTCTTTACCTTCAACTATAAGATTCTTTAAACAGAAAGATACAAAGTCATGTACTCCTGCATGGATCATATCATCATAGATCATAACATATATATAACTATACTAAACCTCACAAGATGTTCCATGTAATTTCATTTGCCCCAAATATTACTTTTCCTGTAACTCGGATTCAGAAAATAGCGTGCTTATGTTCACTTGACTTTCTGCATCAGCAGACTTGAGATATTTCATGGCAGAAAATTACTATTTGATACAAACATAAAAGATAATAATTAACCAAGAGCCAAAATTCAGTGGACGGAAAGCACTTAGGAAAACAGAGAGGACAGGTCTTGCCCCAGACAGTATGTCCTCTCTTCCAGTTCAGTGCACCAGCACAACCTCGTAACATCACCCAGCTTCGAGGGTACCAGCAAAGGCCAGCGTAATCATCAAGTGCATCATAATTACAGAAACATCTGTTCCAGATGTTTTTGATGTATTGTCCATCGCCATTTTTCACAATAGCCTGCAAAAGTTTACATTTCTTATCTATAATAGATTGATTATTATTATTATTATTGTTTCAAATAAAATTAATTCTCATTAAAGGTACTAGATGACAGCTGTAAAGACTGAGAGCCTTCATTTATTACCAGCCAAATAATATTATAATTGCAGCAGCAGTGCAGGTTTTTCTCAATGTTGTAGCAACACACAATACTCACGATATTACCAAAGACCCTAGTGTGGGAAATTTTAGTGCACGCAGTTGGACCACGCTGAGGAGCCCTGAAATGAGCACATCAATACACAGCTTCACTTAAAATAGCTAAAGTACTGGCGTGGCTTTGCTTGTATATTAACTAACGTGGAAGACACAGAAATAAACATGCTGATTATCCAAGTTCTAAACTAAAACCAATGGTCTAAGAGAAGATTATGTCCTTATAAGGTCTTCAGAATCATTTGGAAACAGAGCATTTGCAATAAAATACACTAAACACAAAAAAATACTGATCTTTTTCTGTCTTAGGTGCCTTAGACCCTGGAATAAGGCAGTGAAAAATAAACCAATTAAGTCACGATGAGCTTGAGAAGGTATGCACGCATTAGTTTCTTTTTTCCTTTTAAAGCTGTCACATTTCTCCTGCTTCTTGTGTTTTTAAACCATAAAGGATCTCTGTGTTTCCCCGAGACAAAGGATGGGCTCTAAAACTCTGTCTTCTGAAGTGATGAGTTAAAGAACACTGCAGGAGTACTTGCCAAATCATACCACCATTATTAATTCAGGCATGATGAAAGTGTTCATTTTAGCTATAATCATGTAATTCATCAAAATACTACTAGAGCATATCGTTCTGAACTATTACACTGATATAGCACCTTATTGCACCTTCACCGAAAGCAGGAAATGTATTTTCTGATGCTTATCTGCTGAAAAGCAATTCGGTTTGGGATTTTGGAAGCACTATCTTATGTTACAATGAAAAGGAAATTTCAAACATATTTTCTTGTACTTGTATGATGTTGTTATTATGTATTTGGGTGATTATCTCCAACGACGAAGTTTAAAAATGGTAGAGCACCGAAACAGTGTATTTATCCAGTGCCGAGGAAGGAAAGATTGGGTTATGAATATACAAAACTATATGACGTTTAAATGTAGATTTTGGTCTCTCTGCCCACTTTTAAAATAGCTCTACAGGCCAAAATCTGTCTGCCCTAAGGACCTTTCAAAAAAGGGTTCTTTGGAGTTCTTTCAATGACAAACAATACTTGTAAAAAAACTGAATCCCGCGATAAATCTCAGGATGTTAAAAGGAATTGGAGCAGCCTGGGCTCCGGCTGAACTGAAGATCCCCATCTCATCGCCTCGCGCCGTGATTGCCCTCTCGCTCTGCCTATCCGTCTCTTGCTCGGCGCACAGTTTTGGGAGCAAGTTGAAATTACAGAAAAGAAAGAAAGAAAAAAAAAAAGATAGAAAGAAATGTGAAATTAGCTACAGCCCCGCTAAGTACAGACTTCGCTGATTCTTTTCAGGAATGAGGCGAGGCGCCTTTGGCACAGAGCTGGCTGGTGCTGCAGCTGTGCAGACCGCCGAGTGACGCACCTAGATAATTTCCAAAGAACAAAAAGTCGTTAATTGTCCACATCAGGAAAACTTCATTATTACAGATAGAAAAGCAAAAAGTTACCCATTCTCATTCTCAGGCAAAATCAAAGAAAACAAGATTAATGCATGCTAAACGCATAAAGGGCTACATTTAGAAGAGCTGGCAATGAGCTCCAGTGCCCTTTTTTTCTTTTCCCCCCACAGTGCCGGTGTGGGTATCATATACGTGACTGAAAAGCCGAATTTAGGAACTGGAGGTGGGTAACTGAGCATGCAACAGATACACATGCACCTGAGCTTGCCATGCGAAGATGCCTGACAGGTCCCTTTTCCCCTACACAAATTACGCGTCAGTCTCTCAAAGGTTGGCTAAGAAGGTCAATCAAGAGTTATAAAGGCATCGTCTCGTCTGGAGCCCAATATCCTTAGCAAAGGAATAAAATGTAAATTCACAGCTAACGGAAAGGCCATAAGCTGAAGGCATATACTGCCACTACACGCCAACGAGGTGAAGGACTCGGGCTTGGATGACAGCGGAGGAGGAGCAAGGAATCATTTCTGAATTGCCCCTGTCTATTCCACTAGTACAATAAAGCTACAGTGCTCCATCCTCCTTCATCCCCACCACTCCACGCTGGCACAAGAGATGCATCAAAATGCACTCAATGCTCTTAGTTGAAAGTGAAAATAGAAAACACAAAGAGGCTGTTACTGTAAAGACTGAGGGATGTAACCGAGTTATACCCAGGGAGAATTCAGCTATATATTAGAAATTTACCTTTTAGAGGCAGCTGGCAAACCAAGAAATGGTTGGAAACGCTGTTCTAGTGGAAATCTCAATGTTTAAAGAGACATTTAAAGAAGCCCAGAGATGGACTGAATGAAATGTACAGGAATGGAAATTTAAAATCTTAATCCACAAAACGGAGTGAATGAAGGGGCTCTAAAAAGGTGAGCAGCATAAGAAGAGATGCAGCACTGAAAAAAAAAAAAAAATTGTTATCTGATGCTCCGTTATTTGATAGTTATGGCCCCATGCTCCATGGTTCTGAAGCAAAAATAAAGCAAAAGAATAATACAACTGGACATTTGATGGAAAACATATATTTGTTATAAATAGAGTCCCCTTTTGGGGACTTCGAAAGTTTACAGATTTTTCTGGATATTACATAATGCCCTAAATTTATAGTAGGCTTTTATTCTCTATACATCAAAACCCAAACCCTTCTCCTTCAGGAAAAGAATGAGGTCTCAGGTCAGTTGTAGGAGACAGAGATTTGTACAAACTCTCCAAAGAAGATAACACAATATAAATTAGGCCACTAAGTCAGGACGAACTAATCAGCTCCTTCTGATAATATATATATATACCTGACACTAAGTCAAAATCCCCAAGAGAGATGCTGGCCAGCAAGTGAAATCACAGCTCTGCAGACAGTGGGTGCAACACCTGAGCTCTAATGGTGCTCCCAGATTCTGGAAGTCAGAACCATACTTGCACATCTAGTTCTTATGCTCCTCTTGTTTTGGTTTTTGGGGTATTTTTTTCAGTTTTTGTAGGGTGATTTGTTTTGTTTTGTTTTTTTTCTTTTTCCTTATTTAAGTTTGCTTCCAGAGTAAATGGACTTCAATGCAAACAGAGTGTGGCCATACAGCATATAGGTCTCCTCCACACAACTCTGAAAATAATTTGATTTATTAAGGATGTTTGCAAAGCGGTCCAGTTTTACGTGTGTATATATTAAAGCTGAACAAACAGTAAATTATTGTTGGAAGCAATGTTTTATGCTGAATATTAAAGTAAGCTAATAACATTTACTATCCTATTCAGTAATTATTTGAGAGTAATTAGAAGCTAATAGCTACCAGTTTATAGCTATTAAGTCTCTTTAGCACTAAAACTTGCCTTTTATATGATCCTTTTGTTTATTTTCACTATAATCGTCTCTGCAACCCGCCTTCATGCAAATACAAACCCCTTCTTCTCTACTTCTTAAAATGCCCAAAAACCAGGGAAATTAGTAAACCAACCACAAAATAAAATTATGTCCCCTTCAAGGAAGTTCATCCTATTGTCCAGCTGCAAAGGTGATTAAATTTAAGTATGCGAGTAATTACATTAAAAGATTTACTGGGACGATCAGGAGTATAAGGTGCATCCACACATACCGGGCTCCTCCAGCAGAGAAAGCACTTTTATTCAGGAAGTAATTACAAGAAACAGCAGACAACATACTTTACATATCATGGAAATAGAGACGACTACAGTTTCTTTTGTCCCATTTTCCAGTAAGAAACGGATGTTGTTCCATTGCTGGAGCGATCCCACACCAGGAGGATGAAACGAGTTTTTTCCACTTGATTCCCTTTGAGCGCGTTTCCAAATGCTGCACTGAATCCAAGATCTTCCATATCTTAAGTAGTTATTGTTGTTGTCCATCCACAGGTGTGGAGCACTGCTGGTGTAACACAGCCAAGCTAGGTACAAACTAGCTTTGCAACCCATACTGCTCTGCCGCACGTCCCAGGTACACGGATACATCCATTTGGTACCCAATTTGCCAGCAAAAGGTTACTTTCATAGTAAATAAAACAAACGTGTCAAACATTTAAGTTCCTATGGAGCGAGATATAAAGCCAGGCCTAAGTTTAAATACATGAGCAAGTAGACCAGGCTCTTAAGATGTTGTGTCCTACAGTGTACATCTCCTACAAGCTGAAGTAAGCCACAAGATGTGAGTATTTGGTGCCAGCTACCTTGCAGACACTTTTAGGTAAGAAAGTTTAATTCCATTCAAGGATGCAGAAAACTTTCCTGACAAAAGCGTACAGTAGCAAAAGCTGAAAAAACTATGATTTTTGAAAACAAACTTTGATATGTCAATATTCGTCTGCTACCTTCTGCTTTATTGAACTAAGCCTGTGGACGGGACACAGCAAAGCCCTGCTGTGCTCTCCAAGCTTCTCAACACCAGAGGACGAGCTGTAGGAAACAGAGCTGCATCTTCAACCATCAGAAAGTGCTCTGGAAGAAAGCACAAGTGGTCAGAAATATTGGAAGAAGGTGTGACAAGAGTGATCCCAAAGCATCACTTCACTGGGGCAGGGACAGCAGCCTGTGGACCACTCCTTATCTTGCCAACGTTCAAAGCCATCAACAAGGGTGACAGGAATAACCATGGCATTTAACTACTCCTGAACTTTTTCCCTGGACTATGTTTTGCTATAATATAAGCTCACTTTGTTTTTTTTTTTAAATCATCATCTAAGCTCATAAGTAATATTTCTGAAAGAAGAGAATGTTAGATATAACAAAATAATGATGAAAATCTCATTTACTTAATAAAATTCCTTTGATTTTAAATCAAAACTGATCTCCATCCATTTGAACTTTAACTACCTAATTTTGTCTCGCATTTCAGATAACACATAGTAAATGTAATTTGTCATCATAAACGTATTATTATTTAATCATATGAAAGTTTTGGTTTATCTTGAGAAAATATTTATAGTAGTTTTAATACATGGGATCCATTCTTGACAGAAATGATGAAACAGATTTATCACCCTTGACAAATTATATTGCAAAATGTCCTCTCCTGACTGCTTACAACAGAAATATTAACAACACACACAACTGGAACACCACCTGTGATTCTCATTTCTTTCAGTTAATATCATGGCACCCTCGAATCCCTTTTCACGCAGACTATACAGTACTTCGAATGTGAGTTGCTTGTAAGAGTAATTCTATGAATGACTGAAACCTGTAGCCCTTTAAATCAAACTAAGTAGTGTTTTATTAAAGTGCCCAGCAAATCAATCTAAATCCAGGGATAATAAAGTCCTAATCAGGTGGTAGAAAAAATAATAGGTTGTCATGCATGAGGAAAAATAGGCAATCATGGAATGTTTTCTTTAATTAGGTTGTGTAAAGTGGAAGGACTGAGTAGGAACTGGCAAGACATTCATCATGAGCAAGGTGGGAAATTATTTAGATTACTGAGGAAGGAAAATTGAGTGTGAAATACTAAGATTTGACTGGACAGAAAATTAAAACTGTTTTGCTATTCGTGTCACTTACTTTTAGCAACTTATTGGCAGGTATGGCTTTTCAAAGTAGCATGAATCCAGATATTTCTGTAGTTTAAAGACCCCACACAACTTACTCTAACTTTTAATCCTGCCTGTGCCTCCCAGAGGGATGGAGTAGAAATTCATCTTCACGGAGTTTTAGCTGGAAAAATCATGTTGATTCAATTGCTACTTTAAAATAGAGAGGTTACTTCTACTGTCCCAGGTCATTAGTACATGACCAGGTATTGAAGCTGCTTTACAAATTACGAACACCACGAGACAGATTATTTAGGCAGTCGATGAATTTTCCAAAGTTAAGGAAACTATCTTAGTATATTAGATATTGATGATGATGACGATAATTATTATTATCATCATTGTTGGTATTATTATTATTATTATTATTAAATTATTTCTGAGCCATCCAATGCTGAATTCAGCTCTGTTATGTATAAAAATATTGACAATTCTAAGACAAGCTTATAAATATTGTCAAAAATATATAAAGAATATCCTAGAGTTTTTTAGAGACATTCTAATTAAGGAAATTATAGTGCAGTTTAATTTGGTGAGCATTTTTCACACATGCTCTAAAGTCTTAGGCAGCACAGCATATACAGAGGACTCCTGAGTTCTTCCCAGCAACCTTTCAGTATAGGACTGAGGGATCGTCTCTCTGTCTTCTCTCTCATTTCATTGAGATGTTAAAATTGCACATCAATGATTATCAAAACAGGTTTTTTCATTATTGGCCAATGAGGAGGAGAGACTCTTAGCAGTCCCTTCTCTCATCATTATGCCCAATGGTGGCTTCCATACCATAAATGGAGAGAAAGTTCCTGAATCTCTTTAATGAAAGTTGCAGAAATCATTTTAAACTTAAGCTGACTTTAAAACCATCTTCTTCTAGGCAGAGTTTCAGTTCCATGAAAATTGCATCAGTATCTAGGAGCCTAAAAAATTTTGCTCAACTGAAATCTCACTATTTTGTTGTAAAAACTGCAGCTGAGAGGTATCTGGGAATGGATTATGCTCTACGGATTTTCTTGGAGCGATGGGTGCTGGAAGCCCTGAGGTCTTCAGTAAGAGGCAAGCGAGACGTTTGCCCACTTTTGAGCCAGTAAATCCAGAAAACCAGGCAGGGTAGCAGGCAGCAGCGCAGGCAGACTGGCAGGAAATCAGGGACTGTCACTGAGTCATCAAACCCCAACCATTCCTACGCGGATGTTGATGAAATGGTGAACTCCAGTTCAAAAAATGTTTCAGCAGAAACCTTTAACCAGGTCTACTCAGGAAGATACTCTGTGCAGTAGGGGACATGACACAGTTATTGCCAGATTTGTACACAAAGTTTCTTTGGAGAAAGTCTTCAGAAAAATAAATAATTTTGAGTTTAAAAGCTGAGAGAACACTCCAAATTAATGTGCTCTGTTTTTTTAACACAAGTCCCACTCACACCTTTGAAGAATGGTGTTGTTTTCCCTTCCGTGTTATTTTAAGAGTAAATAAAAACGCTTCATAGAAGAATTTTCACATCAAGAAAGTTTCACAATAATTTTCTCCTTATTAACTGGCCTGACCCTCAGGAATGGCATTCAAGGTTTTCTTCTGAGGCTGCTTGGCTGAGCAAGGATGTGAGGGGCCGCCTGATTTAGCGGTTCAGAGCTCCAAGCAGGAGAGTTGCCACCTCCAGCCCACCACTCCCGAAGAACAAGCCTACAAATCACTTGTCACCAACTTTGATCTACCTTGTTTCAGGTGGTTTCCTCTCTGTCTATTATTTCTGCTAAGAGACCTGTGAAAATTAAATACAGACCCCATCAATGCTTGAGTGACCTAGTGCTCTATCATAGCAGCAGTGTAATAGCAATAAATCATTTCAACTTTAATCTATTGTTATTGATGAATGTACAATTATTTGTCATCTAATATGCTGAAAATGATGACCAAAGAAATAGATCAAGTTTTTTTCTTCTTCCAAGTACGGCATTGATGGATTGTATCCCTAAGCTGTTATTACACTTATAATGTACTCTTCTGCTATGACAGCACAGCTAGTTTTTTAATCATTCCATAGTAATCAACTTAAGACAACATAGCAAGACTCATAACTCATGTTCTTTTCATTTTTGGCAGTGATGGGAAATGAAAATGTTTTTATTCTTTTGAAATAATTCTTACCTGACTAGGCTGAAGATTGCTTTAAAATTGTAAATAAATGGTTGTTTATTGAGCTGGAACTGAGAAGTGACATATTAAAATGCCCATTTCTGAAGAAAAAATAATAATTTAGGCCTGAGTGGAGCTGGAGTTGGTTAAAAAAAAATACTTTGTTTTTCTTTTAACCGGTTCAGTGCTAACTAAAATCTGTACTTGATGGTTAAGTTATACAAGCAATGCTCCTATTGCCACATTTAAGAGCAGAGTAAGTCTGTAAAGACAGACTGGCTGAGTAAAGTAATCTCAGGGTACGTTTTCCAAAACTCCTTTTGAAAATCTGTGGACACAGGAACCACTCTCCACTTTGAGCAGCAACCCAGAAGTAAGACACGTTCTAGAAATTGCCATCAACTTTAAGTATGGTAGATTAACTGGAACTTGTAAAAATCTCTTGGAAGGGGAAAAAGAAAATGTAAGTCATTTCTCAAGACATTGTAAGGCTCGGAAGACCAGATGTTGCTTTCTAGGAGTTGCAATGCTTCTGAAACCTGTACGCAATATAAGAAGAGAAAATATTTCCAGAAACTGAGTTTTGATTATATGTCTAGAAAAATGTGGCATTGTAACACTACCAAAAACACACTAATAAAACCACCTTTTTTTTAAATGCTGACTCTGATCTGATAGTTTTTATATGAAAAAAAAATTACTGGATAGTGCATTCTCCCTATTTTATTTTAAAATGCCTATGCTAAAAAGACCATAGATAACTTTTTGTCTTACAGCATATACAGGACTAACGAGAGGTCTTTGAAGTATTTTATTGCCCAGCAGTCTCAGACAGCCTTTGCACAGCTCGACAGCCTGCGCAAGGCAGCATTCTCTCACCTCTGTCATCTCACCTTTATCTTCATACATTTCTATCTATTTTTCTACTAATTTTTCAACTGTTTTGCAGTGTTGTACTCTTTGCTGGGCAAAACCTGACCTCCTGCTTTGCTTCTGCTGTGGCTCTGGGTCCCATCTCACCCTGATTGGGCAATGGTAGCTGCTGGGTTTGGAGTCCCCTGTCCCTCCTTCGGTTCACAGTGACACCCACTGCCCTCCCCATACAGCAACACGTCTGCCAGCTTTATTTTGCCTCTGAGAATTCTTAAGTGTGACCCTTTCATCTTATTTCTCTCTTGTTTGTCAATAATAAACTCGGTCACTTGCTCTCCTGTCTTTCATCTGTTTGTCTTCCCATCACTCTGATGGCTTCAGTTTCTGGGAAGTAATTTTGATTTTTGAACAGTATTGCAGAAGTCCAACATTAGGCTGGGAAAAAATAAACCATCTCTTCAACGACCTGGATGAGGGGATTGAATGCACCCTCAGGAATTCTGCAGATGACACCAAGATGGGAGGGAGTGTTGATCTGCTTGAAGGTAGGAAGGCTCTACAGAGGGGTCTGGACAGGCTGGATCGATGGGCTGAGGCCAACGGTGTGAGGTTCAACAAGGCCAACTGTTGAGTCCTGCACTTGAGTCACACCAACCCCATGCAGTGCTACAGGCTTGGGGAAGAGTGGTTCAAAGCTGCCCGGCAGAAAAGGACCTGGGAGTGTTGGTCAATAGCCAGCTTAATATGAGCCACCAGTGTGCCCAGGTGACCAAGAAGGCCAACAGCATCCTGGCCTGCATCAGCAACAATGTGGCCAGCAGGACTAGGGCAGTGATCATCCCCCTGTACTGGGCACTGGTGAGGCCCCACCTCAAATACCGTGTTCAGTTTTGGGCCCCTCACGACAAGAAAGACACTGAGGTGCTGGAGCGTGTCCAGAGAAGGGCAACAAAGCTGGTGAGGGGTCTGGAGCACAAGTCTTGTGAGGAACAGCTGAGGGAACTGGGGTTGTTTATCCTGGAGAAAAGGAGGCTGAGAGGAGACCTCATTGCTCTCTACTACCTGAAAGGAGGTTTTAGCCAGGTGGGGGTCAGTCTCTTCTCCCAAGTGACAAGCAAATGGACAAGAGGAAACAGCCTCAAGTTGCTCCAGTGGAGGTCTAGATTGGATATCAGGAAAACTTTCTTCACAGGAGTTATTGAACATCGGAACACGCTGCCCAGGGAAGTGGTGGGGTCACCATTTCTGGAGGTATTTAAAAGCCAGGTAGACATGGTGCTGAGGGACGTGATTTAGTGGTGGTTTTGGCAGTGTTAGGTTTATGGTCAGACTTGATAATCTTAAAGGTCCCTTCCAACCTAGACGATTTTATGATTCTATGATTCAAAGCGCAGTTACTATAACTGAATCAGAGGTTTCACTGGACTTTTGTGATAGTTTAATGCAGGTAACACGTCTAGCTCTTCTTTCAAGTTACTAAACCATTCCTACCCAATCTCAAGTCTTGGTGGGGAATCTGCATGAATTTAATTCTCCAAAGCAAGAATTTGACAATGATATTTGACATTACCTTTGTTTTGACATCACCTTTGTTTTGACATCCCTTTACTCTTGTAAAGGGCTTGTTCCATGTGGCCATGTAGGAACAAATGACACAATATTAGAATTTTCCTGACAACCAGTAGGACCAACTATTTCCTCATTCACCAAGGTTTTTTTTTTTTCATTGCCATTAACACAACTTCAGTAAATGAAACAGAAGCAACAGATAGGGCTAAATGTTGGGAAAAGGACACTCTGTTAATCAAGAAACAGCATAATAAACTTTCAAGAAGCTGATTTTCAAAAATTCCTAAGAAAACAGAGAGCTCAAAACTTAGTTTTCTGCGCCAGGGACCCAATCTGGTTCAAAAGTGACATCGAATCTCTGAAAACCACCTGCTGCTTGCACATGCTGGAGACGCTCATCTCCAGTCCAACTCCAAAACTGCAACTCTCAGCAGCAATGATGAATGCATTCCCTGAAGCCCATGTACCTAGACATGAATTTAACTTTTTGCTGATCCTATAACAATGGACCATTTATGGCCTCCTCTGTATCAAGGTGTCTGCCAGCCTGGTCCTGTCTACAAGTAAAGGACTGGATTTTAAGCGATCCGGGTTCATGGACCCTCCCCTCAAATCATTCAATTGATCTTGAACACCTAAGGAAAATACTTTCACACAAAATGAACCCTTGCAGATATAAGCAACATTAACCGAAACAAGCAGAGAAAGTGATAGTGAGCTTCACTCACTGTTCTGAGCTGGGTGGGAAACCATCTCTTGACCCAGACTCATGCAGCCCACCAGTACCCAGGTAGTTTTCCTCAAATCCAGAAAAACCCTCTTCCAAGCCAGGCAGCCCTGGTGCAATGTAGGCCATATGTTCAGAAAACGTTTTGGGGGAAAAAAAAGACAAAACAATTTTTTTAGGGTTGTTTTGTTTTTTTTTTATTTGAGTTGGCAGTAAAATTTCACGTGAGGAATTTTTAGGGAAGTTGGAGTCATTGTCAGCCTCCCTCTACGAAAGAGTCAAGAAGCTCCTCCATCCCCGAGAAACTCATAAAGGAAACGCTGCCAGGAACAATCCTCCAAAGAAAAGGGGATCTCAGCGCTGCTCTCAAACACAAGTGCTTCTTTACAGCCTTTTAAAAATCTTGATCTTTCTAACCATCCAACTCAGACACCAGCGCTGGTCAGCACGCAACCTCCCCCAAGAAAAAAAATGAAAGTGAAAATGCCATGGTAAGCAATGAGAAATGTAGATTACCAACTTTAACAAGCCTCCACAAATCACCGACGTCTTAGGTTGTAAAGGTCGGCTCCGGCATGGTTACTGATATATTCCACTTGGTGATGGCTGCGCTCTTGTAAGGCTGAAATGGGCTCTATATGTCATACAGATTGGGTTTGGACTGCTGCCGATGGAGCACCGGAGAAGCAAAGCAATCACTCTACAGACGCACAAATACCGGCTAACTTGTTACACAGGAAAGTCAGGAGCTCAGTGTTTGTCTTCCATCCTAAAAGAGCCATAAGCACCATAAAATTCCCCCCAAAAAACTGCTTTAAATGCCTACAGCTTAAAAAGTTGTTAAAATCAATAAAGTTTTGTTCTGATATATGATAAAGCTACTATATGCAATGTAATTTTTTAAAAAAAGTGATTTAAAACAAACATGGAAATGTTCCCGTTAATGTACCGCCTCCATTAGAAAGCTTGTGCACGCTGGTTCAAAAGCTCCCATTAATCACTCCCAAAGACAGCCGAGCTATGGAGAAAGCACTGGGCTGGCAGGGTTTTCTTCTGGTTCTGCAAAAGGTCAAGACCTTTTAAAATTATTTTATGGGAAAGTACAGCAACGCTTCACGTGCACGCATGGAGAGATGCAAGCAGTAAGTCAGAGCCCTTTAGTGACTTCAGTACTGCACTGAGGCATGCGGGTACCAGTTCTCCCCGTAATGTAACAGGATATGAGATAAATTCATACCTGTTTAACATCTGTTCAAAAACCCTTTGTGTAGTCTAATTTCAAGACAGTCCCGTGATATAAAACACATCTTTCTAGAATGAAGAACATCTTCTTTTCCTTAAGAACCTTCGTCCTCTGCTTGTTTTGCTTGCACTTCTCATCCCCAACTTGTTGCAAATGCCTGCAGCGGTTTTCGTTGCATCACCTCGACTGCTCATAGCAAACCAGTTCTTTATCAATACAGCATTGACGTGGCGGAGAGGCAGACTCCGTAACTCTTTACCAACAAGAATAACTGATTCTGGAAGATAAAGTATTACATCTTCCCTCAAAAAACACAATATTCAACTCCAGCAATCTGCTTTTTGTTGTTCAATGTTGGGACACCATTAATCATGCCTTGTTTTCATGAGAAATGACTAACAAATAATTCACATGGAATGTTACACTTAAAACAACAGCAAAAGGACCCAACAAATAATACCTAAAGTGCTGCCTGTTTAGCCACCAGACAGACTAAGCTGTATTTGCTTTTCCAATGGAATTTGTTTAGGGAACTATGAATGTTGCTAAGTTGCTTGGTGCTCCTTGCCTTTAGCCATCATTATCAGTTATCTTTAGGGGTAATCATTTTTCTTAAAATCATGACCCGTTTGATATCTTAAAAACAGCAACATTAATTTTCATTTGTCACATAGTAGGGTATAAATTGACTAAATGTTAATAGCATTCTTCTTGAGTAATCAGTTCTACATGATTAACCTAAAAATTGCCAAAATATTGTTTACTATTCATTTATATCTGAAGAAAAAGAGAGCCACGATCCATGAGTTACAGCGAGATTAATTTAGTTTCTGATCTGTATTAAAACTTGCCACAATGATTCATAATCATTTTACTCAATATTTATCCTGACAAAACTATTTAATTTGGAGAGCTCCTCGTAGTATAATAATGCTGCCCAAAAGCATCGCTGTTTCCTCATGCTTACGAACAGCTTCTCTGCAATAGAGCGGTAGGTATGTTTAGTTAGTCAGGGGTTTGGGGTTGGGTTTGTTTTTTTAAAAGGTACTTTAACTTTTTTCTCTTCTTTTTTTTTTTTCCTTGATGCAGGAGAACATAGTCAATGGTCTTTACCACCATCTAGTGGATCTAATTACTTACAGCAAGCCACAATAATATCAAAGAACAGAGACAAAAAATATTTAACCTGTCATGTATATGTGATTTTTCCATCTTACGGAAAATATGGCATTAGTTGTCACATTGTGTTTATTTTTGTGTATTGCAGCCTGTAATACAACACCTCCACTTCATTAAAAATGGAGAAAAGAGACTCCCCTTGGAGAGAGTGCTTAATATTAAAAAAAAAGAAAAAAGTGAGATGGCATACAGGGTATATTTGAGCACACAGTTATTTTTATAACTTATAAAGAGCTTTGGGGTCAGAATACTATTCCAGATCTTAAAACATGAACAGCAATTAACCAGTGATTCTCCCAAATGAAAGAGCCTGAAATGTAAATGATTTCTCCTCTGAGCCCTGATCAACTTTTCAGAAGTTTACAGCTATTTTACCAGTCATTTAAGTAGCATGACAGCTATTACTCCCTCCGTGCTTTTATCAGCCCCCCAGCGTATGTTCCCGGGGAGCCCTGCCGGAGCCCGTCACCAAACCCCCCGGTGCCGCTGCCTGGGCCGGGGAGGACTGGCAGAGCTTCACCGCCCTGAGTGGGCAGCGGTCGGTATTTACTGCTGCCCAAAGAGCTTCATCCAGGGCATCTGCAGAGAAAAGAGCACTACAATCACACACTGACAAAGAGAACTTAAAAAGTGCATCGGGGATATTCTCCCTTTAAAAAGGACCGTGGTTCTTTTTCCTTCGAGCAGCAAAAATGTCTATAACTAAAACACATCTCCAGGATTTTTTTTTTTTTTTTTTTTTTTTTTTTTTTTTTTTTTTTTTTGATGCAGGGAAAATTCCCCACCACCACCGCAGCAAACCGGATTCTAACCCCACCAAACCACTTTTCAAGCGGACGCTGCAGTCCACTGCTTGGAAGTGGGAAAGAGGAGTGGTTTTGTCATGCTGGGTTTAGTGATGAGAATCCGGCTTCTGCATTTGCTACAGGATCCTGATGTGACTTTCAGCCAGGACTTTTAGATTCTGCTCCCTTACTTGCACACTGGAGAAAATCCCTCCATCGTTCGCAAGCATCAGGATAGAAGGCATTCACCATCGTGGGGGCCACGTGCGCTGTAGGAGCACAGTGAAAGTGCAAATAACAGAAGTAGAAAAAGCTTGACCGACTTCCTCACACTTAAAAAACACATGCTTGTTCGGCAGGTATAGAAGGGTAGTTTTATTTCTCCACATGGAGCTAAAGTGACTCCTGTGGCTCCCACAACACCACAAAACATTTTACAGCTGCAGAACGGAATGGCCCAGGCACTTCTCAGACCTCTTCCCCCAGGAAAGGGACGGGCAGCATCCCCTGCACTCCCCTCTCACAACACCAGCCCTTGCCTTTTGCGACACCTGCCGGGTCGAAAACTGCATCAAAACCTGCAAAACCGAACTAATTTAAGATTTGCTTCCAGCCTTCCGCAAGGTGGGTTTTACTGGGGAGGTTTGTTCTCCCTTAAGCCCCTCAGGTAAGGCTGAGACTAGTGATACTTTCCTAAAAATGCTTCTTATTCCAAAATTTTTGCTGCTTCTGAGCAAAATGTATTGGTCCTCCAAGCGAAATGTACTCTCTTGGTGTCAGAAGGTATATCTGTACTTTCCCCACTGCCATACTTCTCGACGCGCTGCCCGCCACTCCTACTGTTTCCCTGAAACCTCACGCAGATATTTACCTTCCTAGAAGCACATGCTTTTATAAAAAAGCTTCCACAATAATGTTGAGGGGTGTCGCCTTCAGTTACCGGTGTGGTGGTGTTCTCTCACACCCGTAAATGTATCATCCAATTAACTAACCCGTTATTTTGCAGTCTGCGTCACCGCATTCATCAGCCCTGGCCAGGTGACAGGCTCACCAAGCCTTTGCTCACCCACCTGCAAAGAAATAACATGTGTGCGTGGGATGTCCTCAGTGACCGACCTCCACAACCGCTGTACATTGCCATATACACAACTGCGGGGGTGTCACATCGCTGCTCCAGTGTTCCCACATCACTTCTAGCGTCGCTCCGTCTCAGTAAAATCTGCTTGCCTCCTCCCTCATTGCAAATGGCACATTTTTAAGCAGCGAGCAGAAAGTGTCACCGTGCCCTGCAGCCACTTGTGGCTTTCCCCACCTTCCCCCAGGCTGGGAAACTCCGGAACTCCGGTCACCCAGTTTAGGAAGTGCTGGGATGCACAAATGAAATTTTATGCACTTGCCAGGACACTGGACATTTCTTCTCAAACTTATGTTTATCTCACTGTTTTATAATAAATGAAGGCAACATCACAGTTACGATGCCCAGGTTTCTTTAACCAAAATCCCTCTGTAAGGGAGCTGCCTGTACCACCAAACCCTAATCTTCTCCAGCACACGATGCTGAATTACCAGCAGTTTCCTTCCCAGCTGCTCGGGGTTTTATTTTAAACTCTGGCCTTCAAAAAAAAAAAAGGAAAAAAGCTTTAAAAGGAAGGAAAAAAGCCACAAGCAGCTTTTCTCATTGATACCCAGTAGCAGGACTGTGTCCTTCCTGGAGGGACCTCTGATTTTGCACCTGATTAAATAGTAACTCAGGGTTAGAGTCATGTTCTTGGTGACTCAGTGGTCTGGTTGACTGGCTGACAAGCTCCACAGGGTAGAGTGCAATTTACTTGTGTGCCCCAATTAGCAGTGCTAATTGGGGCACAAAATCTGTGTAAATTTTTTATTTTTTTTTTTTTAAAGTCAACCACCATTCTGGGAACGGCAAGCGGGCACTGAAACAGGAGGGGGGGGCTGATCTGCCCTGCCCTTCAAATGCCTAAACAGAGGGTGGAAAAAGTACTGTGAAAAGGTACCCAGATGAAGGCAGAAGTTTTGGGGTGTTTTCTTAGCTTCTTCACATGCCTGGGTTCGAAATTCTTCATTTCAACCCGCACCGGCAGAGCCGGGCAGCTGCTCGAGGGGGAAGGTCTCAGGGCCTGGCAAGCCCCAGGTGATGCTCAGCTCTCCCGCATCTGCTCTGCAAACTTTGTGCGTCCGTAGTTCTGTCCTGCATAGGCTGGAGAATCCCCAACCTGGTATTTCACCTCTCTTTTCAATCAGTTATTAAAGAATGCTAAACCGATGAAAAAAGAACAGCAACACAGGACTGTAGAACAATCTAAAAGATTTCTGCTAATATCAAGTTTTATAAGTTTTTCTTAGAACAATACAGCAGAGCAAAGAAGTATTTTTTTATTAAACTGTGCAGGGAATTACTTAGGCTTATAGGCCACTATTTCAGCTGTATGCCAGATACCACAGGTAAATGCGAGTAACTCTTTTACCATGATTATTCTGGTGTTTGCATACAGAAATGGCACTTTAGATGCGTAACTGCCATTACCATGCATTAATATTTGTTTTGCATCCACGGTTGTAAGTTAACTGTTTGTGTAAATATAGGCATGACATAATTTGTACACTTTTGCACACACAAAAATTAGCTCTTTTAAGATCAGGCTATACTTGCTGGATCGTTTCTGTGGCTGATGCTCCAAACAGAATCCCAGATTTGAATATAAATATCTAACAATTCAAAGTGGATGTGTAAAATAAACAGGCTAGAAAATGAGATGCTTTTTGCTTTTTTATTATGCCATTCGATAACACTGTAAAAGAATTACTGTCCACTTCTCCAGCTAAAAAACTCTCCATTTCAGAAGCGCAAGCTGATTTTATTTTGATCTATTATAATAATAAAAGAACAATTATCTCTTTCCTAGAAGCTTCAAGCCTAAATCACCTCATGTGCTTAATTCAGGATGCTGTGAAAAACCACAGTATTAAGGGCGGGCCGTCTCACATAGTTCCAGTCAAGCACCAAAGGGTATAAAACCAACAAGACATTTAAAACCTGGACTTATTTGTGACTGTTATTTGAGGGCCATAGGGGTGACTGAAATGCTACAAGGGAAAAGCACTTTACCTATGGAAAGACCCTGCACCAGCACCTCCATCCCACCCGAGACGAGCCAAGAGATGGAGGAAGGGCTGCGAGCTGGGTCGGGGTTTCGGGAGGTGAGCACTGCCCGGTGCCGGGGAGCTCCACGGTGGGATGTGGCAGCCCTGCGGAGAAAGGAAAGAGGCCAATCTGTTGGAGCTAAACACAAAAATGTCTTTTACAGAGGAAACGCTGATAAGTCATCTAAGCAAAAGCGTGCTCCCTTATTCCCCAGTACCTGGGGCTGACACAAATGCACAGTGTGCTGATGCTAAAGAAGTCAGGTAATTTTAAAAACCACCATTACTTCACTATCCATGGGCTTTTTACTTCGGAAGGAGAAAAAAAAAAAAATCTACTTTTATGGCTGTATCATAAATGACAAGAAAAACAAAGTTTGCTCCTAGTTTATTGGGACTTGATTAGGGCAGT
>VYXH01003518.1:801405-879588 GCA_013397275.1 Burhinus bistriatus | reverse complement strand
CCCCACACAGTAAGATGAATAAGCTCTAAAGGGAAGGAGTGTGATAAAAAAGGAAAACCCAAAGAGGAAGGAACAGACGGGAATTGTGTGCAGCTGGGAAGGAAAAACTTCGCAACAGTAATTAATATGGAAATAATCTTCACCCGCTCTGAAGGAAGCGTGACATATGTTAAGGTCATTCCAACTTAGAAAATCTTTTCTAAGCTGAATCCTTAAAGGAGGATGATTTAAATTAATAGGTACAAATACCCTCGGCTACCCAGGCTGCACAACAGTCATCGCAATTACAAGCACAGGCCAAGGGAGAAGAGAGCAGATTGCCCAAAGTACGCTCTGACCCAACAGCAGCCTCGCGAGAAGGACAGCAGAAAGGCTGCTCCTTGAAGGTCCTGTCCGTCGACACAAAGGTGTAGGTGGGGAAGCGTGAAAGCAGCAATTCCTTCTCAGGTATTGCTCTCTTACAGTACATTTAGGAAGAGCGCAGAGGAGTTGTAGTAATTAGACAGTACCGTTAGAGCAGGCTGGCAATAACAGCTCTCCTAGTTGACTTCCACCCACCATCACGGAGGGCACAGACAAACCCACTCGACTTGCACAAGTCGATCTGTCCTCCTGGTGATTCCAGCACAACCCCATTTTCTTCCTGGCAATGACAAACTCTGTCAGCCTTCACCTCCGGGCTGAAAATGGAATTTCCTATGCAAGTCACACCTGCAAAAATATATTCAACATGACAGAGCTAATCAATGACAATACTGCGGAGACAGTTGAACTGCACTTCCGCCGAGATCAGCCCCCGTTTGTAAAAACTCCGGGCTGCAAATAATTCATCGCCCCTTTATTAAATAATTAGATATTAACAGAGAACCGCTGATTAGACTCTACTGATATCATAGTGTATATTTTCTCTCGTGACTTTGTCACCGAGGTCACCATACAACCCAAAGCCGAGGAGGATAGAGGGAGACAGTGTATGGGCATGGTTATATAGAGAAGCCTTTCATTAACCTTGCTGATCCCCCATAATTTCATATGTCAGCAGCTAATCAAGGACTCACTGACATCATCAAGGGATAGGGAGAAAAGATCTCCCGAGGGACCGATCACTTCTCACAGGAGAAAGTCTATACTTACAACAGGAAGGTTACGTGTATTTTGCAAATAAATAAAGTGTTCTTGCATTATTTTTAATTAGTGTTGAAATACATGTTTCTACTGTTGGCGATGATTTATTCTCAGCGTGATGGAGATCACAGTTAAAGGAGTCAGTCCTTGATAGTCCACTCGTTTCAGACTTTGTCCAGCTGCTGTACTTGGTCACTTAAGAAACATAAGCAAAATCATCTTCTTACTGACTCTTAGTCCACAGTTTTACTAACGTCATTGGTTTCCCAGCCAGAAGAGGAAATACAAGGGACACTGCCTTTTTCGTAGAGTTGGATTTTAATCATTTTGTATTTACTTAATACTTTTATCCCAAAAGATTTTGTAAATCTAATCAACACAGCGGTTAATTCATCTACGGCTGACATAAAGCCTCCTCTTAAGCGGGATATAGATGCCTCTCTAACAGCACGCCACGGTACCAAAAGGACAGTGCAGATGGGAGGGGGTCACCCACAGCAGCATGGGGTCTGCAGAGCTAAGGATGCTGGCCAGGGGCTGTGGGATTGTGCACCTGAATTTCAAGAACATACCGTGGATCTGCAGGGATAGATGGTCAAACATAGCCCGTGTAATTCAAGATGTTTCCCAAAGCATTGCATTTTCCCACACCCTGCCTGAGCAGCAAGGGAGAAGTGCAACGTCCTGCGTTGGTGCTGCTGAANAAAAAAAAAAAAATCTACTTTTATGGCTGTATCATAAATGACAAGCAAAACAAAGTTTGCTCCTAGTTTATTGGGACTTGATTAGAGCATGTATATATACAGTTAAACTCAGCCTTAACTTGCAAACTAATTAAGCTCAGACATGTGCTAAGGTGCAACGGAAGCAAACGGTGAGCCAAAAAGCACACAGCCAAATAGGTTTTAACATCTCATGGTCCCGCTTGCCAGGTGGCATCTCTGTCGCTTTGCTCCAAGGTATGAGGTCCTGCCTGTAGATAAACTGCAGGAAGCTTTTTCTCCACTCTATAAATTATCCCTCCCATAAAAAGATTAAACCAGGTTGCATGTGCATGCCCCTGGCACTTCGGCTAAGCCAACGTGTGTCTTTGCAATGGATTTAGAAATAAGGGAGCGACTACACATCTTCTCTCTGAGCCAAAACCACCGTCTTTATCAGGAGCTAAGCAGGACCGTGGATCTGGCCTATTTTAATTACACATACAGATATAGCCAAATGCATTTGAAGCTGCTAAACAACAGTTTTAAAACAAACACAGGCAAAATCAAAAGAAAAGATAAATAGAAGCATTTTTATTTGTATAACTGCTTTGGTCCCACCTATAGCTTACTCTGAAATACACCCAAAAATGGAGATTTGTGACACCAACACTAGCATCCTTCGTCACCCGCACTCAGAATTGCATAATAAAGTCTTTATTCAGCCCAGATGAATTATTCCCACATCCTTACCTATAAAATAATTTCCTTTTTTTGTCCACACATGCATGTTGCTGCCGGAGCCCTTGTCTCATGTTTTGCAGGAGGGATAAAAGGGAACCTCAGCTCCAAACCTTCTCGCAGGACTCGCTTCCCAACCATCCCGTGGAGCGCCCTGCAGTCAGCGTGGTCCAGAGACACGTGCAACTAGCAAAGCAGCCAGCCAGCAGATGTTTCTCTCCTGAGACACTAAAACCTGTCTAATTTTATCTCCCAAAACTGACAGCAGACTTTCTGCCAGTCTTTCCATGCCTGCCTTCCCATCCTCCTCCCTCCTTACCCATGGGGTTTCCTTCTAAAGCCTGAGACCTTTACAAACATCCAAAGCTAAATCTTAACTTTGTACCCTGGGCTGATCTCGCAGTGAGGTACCAGCCCAGATTCCCAGTGCTCTACAGGAGTTAAGCTGCAGCTCCTATGGGTTTTCACTCTCTCCTTCGTGCACCTCTAAAATCCCAGTGTTTTTGTTGTTACACGGATGCTACAGCACTTCCCAGCAGGTCCCTTCCCTTCTCCTTCCCCTGGAAAGGTCTGGCAAAAACATCTCTCCAACAGGTTTTGAAATGACATCTCTTCCCCTGTTTGTGTTACTCTCTTCCTTGGCGGTTTTGCCTTTTCAGAGCCATTGCCTCGGCCCATTCGTTCCCCCGAGATCCGCTTTGTCCCTCGGGGCTCACAAGTCAGCCACTTCGCACAAANNNNGAGATCCGCTTTGTCCCTCGGGGCTCACAAGTCAGCCGCTTCGCACAACGCGGTCAATTTATTTGCATGCTCCTCATTTCAAAACAGAAGCCACGTTAAATTTGATGAGACTACATAAAGGCTTAAGTTTCAGCACACAACTTGTTCGACTGAGACCGAATGTACTGTCCTTACGGGAAATTCCAGGAACAAAAAGCCCACGCAGTCACACTCCATGTCTCCAGCTGGGGTGGGGGAGACGGATGTATATATGCATACATATTTTGAAATAAATGTCTATTAAGAACAATACTTNATTGCCCAAAGTACGCTCTGACCCAACAGCAGCCTCGCGAGAAGGACAGCAGAAAGGCTGCTCCTTGAAGGTCCTGTCCGTCGACACAAAGGTGTAGGTGGGGAAGCGTGAAAGCAGCAATTCCTTCTCAGGTATTGCTCTCTTACAGTACATTTAGGAAGAGCGCAGAGGAGTTGTAGTAATTAGACAGTACCGTTAGAGCAGGCTGGCAATAACAGCTCTCCTAGTTGACTTCCACCCACCATCACGGAGGGCACAGACAAACCCACTCGACTTGCACAAGTCGATCTGTCCTCCTGGTGATTCCAGCACAACCCCATTTTCTTCCTGGCAATGACAAACTCTGTCAGCCTTCACCTCCGGGCTGAAAATGGAATTTCCTATGCAAGTCACACCTGCAAAAATATATTCAACATGACAGAGCTAATCAATGACAATACTGCGGAGACAGTTGAACTGCACTTCCGCCGAGATCAGCCCCCGTTTGTAAAAACTCCGGGCTGCAAATAATTCATCGCCCCTTTATTAAATAATTAGATATTAACAGAGAACCGCTGATTAGACTCTACTGATATCATAGTGTATATTTTCTCTCGTGACTTTGTCACCGAGGTCACCATACAACCCAAAGCCGAGGAGGATAGAGGGAGACAGTGTATGGGCATGGTTATATAGAGAAGCCTTTCATTAACCTTGCTGATCCCCCATAATTTCATATGTCAGCAGCTAATCAAGGACTCACTGACATCATCAAGGGATAGGGAGAAAAGATCTCCCGAGGGACCGATCACTTCTCACAGGAGAAAGTCTATACTTACAACAGGAAGGTTACGTGTATTTTGCAAATAAATAAAGTGTTCTTGCATTATTTTTAATTAGTGTTGAAATACATGTTTCTACTGTTGGCGATGATTTATTCTCAGCGTGATGGAGATCACAGTTAAAGGAGTCAGTCCTTGATAGTCCACTCGTTTCAGACTTTGTCCAGCTGCTGTACTTGGTCACTTAAGAAACATAAGCAAAATCATCTTCTTACTGACTCTTAGTCCACAGTTTTACTAACGTCATTGGTTTCCCAGCCAGAAGAGGAAATACAAGGGACACTGCCTTTTTCGTAGAGTTGGATTTTAATCATTTTGTATTTACTTAATACTTTTATCCCAAAAGATTTTGTAAATCTAATCAACACAGCGGTTAATTCATCTACGGCTGACATAAAGCCTCCTCTTAAGCGGGATATAGATGCCTCTCTAACAGCACGCCACGGTACCAAAAGGACAGTGCAGATGGGAGGGGGTCACCCACAGCAGCATGGGGTCTGCAGAGCTAAGGATGCTGGCCAGGGGCTGTGGGATTGTGCACCTGAATTTCAAGAACATACCGTGGATCTGCAGGGATAGATGGTCAAACATAGCCCGTGTAATTCAAGATGTTTCCCAAAGCATTGCATTTTCCCACACCCTGCCTGAGCAGCAAGGGAGAAGTGCAACGTCCTGCGTTGGTGCTGCTGAACATCCCTGGATCTGCTGAGGAGCAGTGTTGGCATCCCTGGATCTGCTGAGGAGCAGTCGTCCCAGTCCAGCGCAGACCCTGCTGTATATGTGATCTTACGAGATCACAGCCTGGACTGCTGTAGCTGCAGGAATATTTCCAGCAAGTGTTGTGGATGGGAAGCATCACACAACTCATTAACATTAATAGAAGGCACTTGCTAACAAGGAAGAGGTGGGTGGCATGGAGAGAGGTCCCTCACACCCCTGAAAAATGAGCCTTGAAACCCTGCATCACTTTCCATGGCCATATATTTTTTATTTGGAAACCAGCAGCCTACCTGTGTAGTCTTTCTGTAGTGTATTGTACAGGTATAGATTTAACAAAACCGGCCCATTTGGAGAGCCAAGCAACATTCTCCCTCGCGCTGTGCTAAGAACACACCTCCCGCGATAACACACACCTCCTCCAGTCACTTGCTACAGCGTCCTCAAGCCTGGCTCAGTCTCATGGGGCACGGCCATGAGCCAATTACCTCAACCAAAAATAATAATTAAAAAAATATTCCTTGGTCATTGTTATCCTATGGACTAATGGATTTGTGCAACTGGACCTGATTTTGCAGGATGCCAAATGCCCTAAATCCCTAATGACTATGTGTGAGCTGAATGCCCAGTGTCTATGTGCCTGTATCTATATCTACACATCCATCGACCACCCAGCAGGAGACAGGTCACGTCCCGTTGTTTTGCATATGGAAGAACTTGCCCTACCCCATAAGGCATTATAGATGTATAACTAATACATCACCATCCACAATTTAAATAAAGGCTTTCTGAAAAAACAGGTTCGCTTGAATGTATAAGGATACCTTGTCCAAAAAGGGTATAAGAAATATAATAACAATAGTGCACATACTCATTGCAGTCTTTCAAAATCATCTATACAGAATGGCAAAATGGGTATTTCTGCTTTAACAGCAAGATTTGCCCTGCACTGAAAGAGGATTGTGAGGAAATACATATCCAAACACGAGATCATGATATGCTTTTAAATACCATGTCAAAAAATAGAATTATCTAAACAAATAATTTGGGGGGGGATATTAAAGTTGAATTCTACTTAGAACTTGGGATTTTTTCTACTGTAATGGATGCTGTCCTTCAAGTTAGCAGATCTTACAGAGTAGATGACTGTTCAGTTTTTTCAGATTATGGGAGGGTTAAGAGCTAAAAAATGTACTCAGGAGAGGAAGACAGTGTACTTAATTTTACACAACTCTTGCTTAACAGTAGTAAACTAAGGACATCCCAAATGACTGAAATAAGTGACCCTTAGGGACATGCTCAGGTGATCAAAAAACAATAACGTGACACATATCTACTTACATTGAATAAAAATCTTCCAGCAGTGGTAGGACTGGAAAACAACAACATTCTAAAATGTTATTTTTTTAAAAAATTGGCACTTTTTTTTTCCCCTGGCTGCAATCATATATATATGTATTCCTAAAACTCCATTTCTGATTAGCACCTCTTCTCGTCTTGGCATTGACAGACTCTGCACCTACAGATCACATGGGTCTCGGCAATCAGTCCTAAGCTATCATTTGAATTGCTGGAATTACAAAATTACTTCTTGTAATCTTCATTCTGCTTCTTCTGTTTTGTTGAATACAAATATTTTAATTGCTAGGGAACTGTGCCTAATATGCTACGTTCTAGTTCAAATCACGACCATATGCATTATAATACAAAGCAATTAATAGCAGCATATCCAGGAAATTGCCACTTACGATCAGCTGCCTGCCAACACATTATAACCACACCAAAATCAAAGATGAAATAGTATTCGTCTGGTAATGAGAATATTTCCTATTGAAGTTGGTTCAGAGGTCATTCCTTCCACGGTTCTTGTGAAATGGAACATCACTCATTGGGAAACTTTTGCCTCTGCCAGACAGAACACCCAAGGGAGACTGTAACGGCAACCGAATCGAGCCCTGAATGCAATAAATCTTGATGGATACATTTTTACTCAAGAGCTGGAAAAAATACTGAAAAAACCCACTATTTAGAGTCAATGTTGAAAAAAAAAATCAGCATTATACATATGGGATAATATTTTAAGAATAAGACCATGATGATGTGGCTCCTTAGACACATGAGAGTTGCGGAAAGTTATGGTACTTCAGGTTTCTTCGTTTTTAATTCCACCTATGTTGTGAAATTAGAATTCAGAATAAACCAAAAAAAAAAGTTGCATTGCTTTAAAATTGTATTCTGATTATTTTATTTTTTTGCAGCATGTTATTTATTTATCTATCATTACAGTGAGACCTAATTCCCACTCATTAGGTTTTTTTTTACTCACACCTAGTTCTCCTACAAGGTCCATTTATGAATGTAAAGCTGAATTTAAATGAGTTTTTACTTTAATTAAATTGGTATATAATTGAGAATAAGGCTTTTTGAACCCAGGACCAAATAACTCCATTTGCTCCCTCTCACCTGGGTATCATCTTTAGGCATATCACCTACATAACCTTAAATGATCACGTCTTTAAACAAAACTTATACAAAAAGAGATACAGGCAAAAAATAGAACAAAATCCAAACCCAAGGCAAAAACCAGTATTTTTCCAAGAGTCATCTTTTCCATGGGTCCATAAGAATAAGTTAATTTGCTACATGCAAACCAAAGTTTCCCAGTGTTCTGGGGTTACCGTGGTACAGGAAATTCAGTAAATCTATATATAAACTGGCAATTCTTAGCATATGCAGAAGGCACATCTGATACTCTCATCATGGTCCACAGCCTCGTTATACAGTTTGTTCTACTTGGGATTTAATATAATTTCACACCTAAAAATACATACTTTAAGGGACTAAAGGTTAAATATCTGTTCTCCATTCCTACCTACCCTGAAGTTACAAAAAAGCTCCTTGTTTTGCTGGTAACGCTATCTTAGTGCTGGGAAGAGGATTCACTCAACCTTCTAATTTTAATTTTCTTGAAGAATCCCCGGAAAGATATGTAAATTGTTTCTTTCAAGATACTGAGCACTTTGTTTTGCTGCAAAGAAAAAGAAGCGAAGTCTAGGCTTCAATAACTTCTGAATGTCAACACATCTCCGATTCCTAAAATGTGTGTTTTAGTCAGTGATATTGTGAGCGAGGAGCCTGTTCCAACTCTGCGATAATGCCGGCATTAATTTTCACTTATAATTGTTTCCTCCTTAAACAGCCCCGCAGAGAGAGACTCACATCCCTTCATTACACATAACTTATCATGGCATTAAATTTGCCTAAATTGTACTCTAGTGCTGCCATACTGCTGACCCTTAAGTGTGTAAACAAATACATTTGTTCTCCATATATTTATGTTTTGTCTTCTAAATTGTGAGAAAATGAGCCTAGAATCTTCATATTGTAATTGTATCATCAAAGCCTGTTGAGAATACGATAAAGTAACCAGAAGTGAAATTATCAATAAGAGTCATTTATTTTGCATTTTTATTTTAAAGAATACTTATGAGAATTGTGATAAATTAGCAGTGACAAACTACTTCTTGCAGGCTGATTTTGTGTGGAGAGTTTAATTAAACATTGCAGCTGTTTATCTCTATGGTGATTAAATTTTCATATGTAAATTACATGTATTAAGATCAAGATACTTATGTAAATGTCACTTGCCTTAATGTTTTGTGTTACTGTTATTAACATCTAACCATCAGCTTGTAATCTTCTTGTATTGCATTACGCTGGCATGCACTACATGACTAAAATAAGTAGATTTATATCTTAATAACAAACAAGTTTTTAAAAAGAACATCTTACTATGTAATTGAGATGTAGATAAAAAAATAAAAAATAAACTGTCGAGTGTGAACCGCTGTAAATTTGAGAACCTCATTGGTTCGAGCCGCATTTGTTGAATGCCTCCCATCTGTCAGCGAACAACTACTTGAATAGAAGTTAAGAGGGTAGCAAAGGTTTTAGATACAAGGGCCAAGCACGGACCCCCAGAGGCAAGTGTGCCGCTTACGCTGCCGGGAAAGAACAGCATCATTTCGTTGTATGTACCCTCAGACCAAAACAAATGTTACCTGGGCGTCAGGGATCTATACGTCCACTTGGAATAACTCACTCATCTACCTTAGAATAATTGAGGGTATAATGTTTTATTTTATGTCATCACTGTCAAATAAAAAACTGAATACTATTATAGTTCTGACATGAAAACTTTCTAAACAACAACAACAAAGATCCATATTTCTAGAAGAAAAAAAGCTCAAGATCCACTCACCTCTATTTCCAACAACCCAAAGAAAACCTTAACATATCATAAATATATCTTGACAAACAGCACTACAGAAGTCTGGATCTTATAGAGTCAACAGAAAAAACCTCCAGCATTTGACGTTTACTAGATTTTCCACATTTTTTTTTTCTACTTTTGCTGTACCTGATGAGTAGTATTCTTATTCACTTTGATAATAAAGATTAGCAACAACTTGGAGTGAACAAATAGGAAGATCTGCCATCTGATCTTAGTTACTAGAGAGAGGGAAGTTCTTAATATAAAACTGCACAACTCCAATGCAAGAAAGACTTCTCATTATGCCGCTCATGCTTGGAGCCTACCGAAAGGCAGACACTCATTGATAGCAGGAAATCAAATTCATCATTTGCAAAAACAAATTAAGAGACCAAATTGCAGCAGGCAATACACAGAAAATGAGATAAAGGCGGTTAGGATTAATTTCTTTTGAGGAATCCATAGGTTATATATGATCTTGTGTGATGGGTAGGAAGAAAGGAAAAGATCACTGGGAGACGGGGGCTTCATTTTCATACATTGTCATCCAGGAGGCATGCCACTATCAAAAGAGAGTACATTATCTCAACGATCTACTCAAAAGCAATGAAACACTTTGAAGATGTCCCAAATAATTGTATGGATGTTCCGATGGGCAAATTGAAGATGAGCATTGTCTAGGGGCTTAGAATAAGTTCAATAACTCTCAGCAACGCAATGAGCTTTGAAGAAAGAGCAGTCAGTTAGCTTGGCAGCATAAGAAATTAGCAGTTATTTTAATGGGTACTATCCCTCAGTGCTAATAACTTCATCAGATGACAGTCTGACTTTGTAGTCATGGGGTGTCATATACATATCTTCCTCAGCAGCTGTAATCTGTAAATTCATTTTGAGTTTCCTTTTTATTTTAGAGTCTTAAATTACATCCCAAACACTCTTTGGGGATTAATTCAATTTACTTACACAATTTTCCATTTCCAAATTAAAAATACACAATATATCTCCTTTAAATCTAGTCACACAGAAAACTGTTAGAAAAGTGCTTGTTCCTTTTCCCAGCACCATATTTCAGGTCTTAGCAGAAGACGTTTGCAAGGTTCAAATTCTCCTAAAGTCTTTGTCGATGGTTTGGGTTTGATTGCTCCCAGATATCTCAGCTGTTCTGCTCTACCACTAACGCATTGTGCCACGAGTCCTTCCTTCACTTGTTAAGCTAAAGAGATGAGAGCAACATTTTGGAGAGGAGCTACCTTCATTTAAAAAATGTGGTAAATTCAAGAAAGAGAACAGGTCTTGGAAGAACTGGTGCTGCAAGGTGTTTCACTCACTCTACTCATTTACCCTGAGGACCACTGCAAATTTACCCTTACCAATTTCTTTTTCAAATTACAATAACTCAAATTCCAACAAGTTTTTGGTTGTGTTTTTTTTTTTTTTTCTTCCAATGAAATAAAGTCAGATTGCATAAACATCTGGGTTTCCAAGTGCTCCTTCCCATGGAAAAGCTGCTGTGTCACAAAAATGAATCTTTTCAACTTCTGTAGATAGCCACATCTTCAATTGATTGGAAATAGAGTTCTGGATATCATAACAGTTTGGGGTTATAAATCTACTGTTTTCAAAACTGCTCCTCAGCAATGCCATGCTGGTGACAGCAGCTTTTCTCTCCTGCACTGAGCACACATCTTTGAAGAGAAACCGCAACCTGTGACCCTTTACCAGCTGAAATTCTTGCAGCAGCTGAAAGACCTAACACAGACAAGCAAAACTGCTGGCACGCTCCAGAGTGCCATCTCCAACGTGAGAAGTCTCGCAGGCTACCAAGGGGAGAGACAAAGACCACAAGCTCTTTCCTCAGAGCCACCTCCACCGGCAGCTCCTTACTTCCTTGGGCAATGAAGTGTCATCCAGCGTAAGTGAAAAATTCGTCCTTGCATGCATAAGTGGATTAGTTTTCTATTGCTGAGATGTTTGCAGCAGCTCAGTCTGGAGTGTCTCAGTTTATCACCATTACAACCACCACCACGGTATAAAAAATGGAGCGTGGGACCATAAAAAGACAGAGGAAAGAGGACCAGGATAATTGTAAGGGAGAGAGCTCGTTACTTCCTCACGCAAATCTCACTAATCATCGATAATCAGGGAGAAAGAGTGAAATACTGTTTACAGGAGGTTTGTAAATTACTACATTATCATAAAGATTGCCTGAACCCCTCAGCAGCTTTTAAACACGGACAGATCATGATGAAGTTCACCAAGAGCCATTTTTCTCAACAAGAAAACCTTCTTGTGCTATTTAAGTTTAGTTTGCCATAAAACTTGCTATATTCGCTGGCTGACTGTCTACTGAAAATAATAACCCTGAATAATGATCATAGCCGGCATAGCTGGCAGCAGATCCACTACAATTACCAAAAGTTAATTAGAATTATTAAAATAACAAACACAAGGCCACCGATACTATACATCTACATTTAATAATGGAATCCAACAGTGCATCTGATTCATGAACTACATTATATTATTTTAAAGCCTTTTCTTTCTTACCAAATTAAATATTGATGGATTATCCTCTCCGAATCAGTTGGTGGATTGAATTCTATTTATGCAGGCCCTAAAAATTAAGCTATGGAGCAGAACTATAAAGACCCTGTTGCCTCCCTGAACAGTAAAACAACTTGCAGTTCGTTTTTGCTTGTTGTTTCCCTATTCACAGTATTATGTTTGGAAAAAGAAATTCCAGACTTAAAAGCAATTGGTCAAAGAATTTCATCAAACACAGGTTCACCTCCTATTGCTGATTTAATATCAATTTATTTAAGGTCGTGTTTAAATAAATTTCAAGCTCAAGTTGTCAGCGTCTTTGCACTCACATGAACCCTAATAATTTTAGCGCACTGTATATATGCGCAATCTCTCACAGCTTTAATTTTCACGCGCATTACAGCAGCTCTTTGCTCTCAGAAATGCTTGTCTGTGGCCCTCCTGCCTTCTTCCTTCACACCGAGATTATTTTAATCAGACAACTCAGAGCAGACTTAACACGTGTTTACTTCACTTCTGTGTGTGCATAGTATTGTAAAGACCCTCGCTGTATTTTTAGATCCTAAACTGAATTATGCAGCGTGTGGTATTAGAAGAGAATTTTTAAGCTTTTATATTGGCAAATTTGAAGCGGAGCTGCTGACGCCTATAATGCTGCTTTACACAGACTAGCATTGTCAAGGCCGTGGCATAGTCATATTTTCTGTTCACTTTTTTAACAAAATCAACACCATCTGTGGCTACTCTTCTCCTCAGTCATTTGGCAAAATAATGCAAACATCAGTTTAACCACCGTAACTGAAAAGGTACAGAGCTCCCTGAGCTGCTCAGAGGGGTTCCTTTTAAGTCCCAAGAAAAAGTGCAGTTCTTCTTTCCCTACCCAGCTGTCTTAGCCATCAGCCTTCCCAATTCTTTCATCCTGTATATATCAAAAGAAAATATATAAACAGTCTTAATATTTTAAAGCAAAATATTCCTAAAGGCAACTAGGAACATAAGCAAGAAACCAAATATTGTCTTTTGGGATAAAAAAAATTACAAGCCAGGTAACGGATATGCACCTACTCTCCCCTCGGTTAAGTTACTGTGCATTTGAATGACACCAATTATTTACAAAAGATTTGAATGACACCAATTATTTAAGAAATAAAGAAAAAAAGATTCAACAGAAACATTAAAAAATGCTCAAAGGTCTTCAGGATGTAAATTGCTTTTCTGAACTTCACATACAAGAGTGAAAATGTGGAAGAGGTAGGAGAGGCAACTCCGCTACAACCACTTAAAAGTAAAGATTTCCACTTCTTATATGAGTGCCTCCTCTCCAAACTATTTTCGGATACTTAATTATAGCTACTTGCAAGATTATGAGCCCAAATTTCCCCTGATGCTGAAGAATCTACTGAAGATGTAAAAAAAAAAGGTAAAGACGACTGTTTTGAGAAATCCTTGTACTGATAACCACAAGCCTAAGTTACAGATAAACTGTCCTGCAGCAATTGTAGTCTAGGAAAAAGCAGTGAAACATAACCCAGTCATGTCCAGGTTTTGACTGTGAAGTGTAACAATTCTGTAAAGTCGCTTTACACTATGAGCAAATCCTATAGCATATTAGATGAAACATAATCAAATGTATCAAGCACTGCATTTAATATAGGTACAGAAAAATAAGACGTATATTTTAAGTGACAATGTAGATTAATTAAAAGCAAAACCAGAAGCATTGAAATAAAGTTTGTAAAATTTTAATCCCAAATATAGTCTAACCAATCCATCCAGGTGGCTGGTAGAACAAAACACACTAACCAGCTGAGCACCCAAAAAAGCTTCTATGCATATTCTGAGGGGAAATACACACAAGCCTGAGCAACAGATTGCTGTGAGGCCAAGGTAGAAGTTCTCACCTTTAAAGAAAAACACTGGAGAGTTCACAACTTACCATAGTGTTATCTGTTAAAGCCCTACTAAAGATCAGCCTCGAAACAGCAGCTCTCCAAAATGAGTAACACATGAAAAATTATAAAACTGCAAATAGCAACCTTAAAGCATAGGAATAACATAGCAATAACGTGAGATGCTGGGGAAAGGGAGACGTCAGGAAGGGTTGATGTCCTGGTCCAGCACTGGAGACGCGGCTGCCGTGCGCACAGACACCCATCCGTCTGTGCCATTGCACCTGCATGCCAATTCCTCACCATGCACGTACAACACAGCGAACGTGAGCCCAGCTCACCAGAGAACAAAACTTGCCCTTTTCCTCACTCCTTCAGTAACACCGTGAAGCCATGGAGACTCCTTCACTCATCTCCTTGACCACCTCGACATTGCTTCTTTTCCAATCTGCTCCTTGTTGTTTCCCAGAATATCTAGGGATTTTTACTAATTAAATAATTTCACACCATATTATCTATGGTTAACATGAAACCAAGCTTTACTAATTTGATCTCCGTATGTCTAGCACCCTTTATTCATGCTGTATCACCATCTCTGAACACAGATTCCAATTGACCTCTTGGTCTCTGTTCTAAAGCTTTCACAACACTCTCAGCTAGCAAAAGTCAAAAGAGTTGAACATAACCCAGTGAAGCCAGTATTGGGAGTCAGCTAAATATCTAGCTGAATTGCAGATGGATTAGCTAGATGTGGGGTTTTTTTAATAAATTTACATAAATTTTCAAGAAAGTTTGTCCTTCAAGTGGGGCAAATAAAAAGAGCAATTTTGGAACTTCTTTCTCCTGCCTTTTCCTCTCTCTCGTCCCTCCTCTCCGTTGCTCTTTCCTTGTTTCAAGACTTGGCCATTGTCGGCGATCGTTTCTTCTGGCTTTTATTATTGTGAAAATGCCTGTTTGATTTCTGTGCTATCACGAATTTTTCACTTTCCCCCCGCTATATGTGCAGTGCCCCCTGCCCTGTACAGCACGAGGATGTGCACATCCAGCGTGGGCTCCCCTGCACGCAGAGAACAATCCAATTCATTTCGGTTTTGCCTTGAGTGGACACTGGGATACCCTTCCCCTTGTTTTTAAAATCTGCCTTTCTAAATTTTCAAGTGGTGGTGGTGGTAGTTTTGGAATCAGCATTCCCTGAGGATGTTAAACTTAATTATATTGGGGTTACTTATCTCTAATTAAAATAACCACTCTGCTTTTCCAAGAGAGCTGCTCTCTCTTGGAAAACAATTAAATGATACTTGAAATTTGTCCAAAGTGTGTTTGGGGCATCATGGTTTAAGCAGTTGAGAAGTTTTAAAAGTTGGATCCCTTATTAAATCCTGCACAATGAGTTTTCTGAAGACCTAAAATAACAAGTTGGTGAAACCTGAAGGAGGGGGGTGGTGGAGTGAGGTGTCGTTTTTAACATTGATTCCCACTGCTACGGCTGAATCAAAGGGAGTTTTGTCACTGACTCAGACGCTTTCATGAAGCCAGGCCTTCATGTACCAGTTACAGAATCGAAATTCCACCCGACAGAAGTGTGAAAATATTTTCAGCGTATTTATCAGCACCTCCTCTCGCTCAGAACAAAAACAAAATGACTAGATTACAGGAGAGTGAAAGACGGAGTATTAGCCCTCGGTGCTGCCAGTGCCCCCAGATTTCTGCCAATACACGTCACTCCCAACCGGAGCGACCTCACGCTATTTTATTTAATCAGCCCATTTCCAAATTCTTTAAAAAAACAAATGAAGTTAAATAACAAATAGCATAAATATTTTAATAGGCCTTCACATTACCAACTGCCAGACCAGCTGGCTAAATTGCAAGAGTTTTGGTGGCTTTTTTTTAATTTTTTTATGAACTAGAAACACATACGTCTACGCCGTGAAAGGCATCTGTCTCGGGAGTGATCCCTGGCCCCAGGCAGAGCAGCACAGACGGGTCCGTGGGGACGCTTGTCCGCTGAGGGATGCTGGGTGCCGGCTCCACGGCCGTACCAGCACCACTTCCCCAGCCTCCCTCCGCTCTCATGCCAAGGAGGGGAGAGGACAAAAAGAGTCCTGATCTCAGCGTATCAAGCTCAGCTTCCTTCTTGAATAATTTTCAGCACTACACAGAAAACAAAATGGAATAAATCATTATAATACTGTGTATTTACCCGCAAACCATAAGGCAGTGGTCTCTGACAGGGCCAATAAAAAGCAGTTCTGCTCACGGTTCTCCACTTGTTGAAAGTCTTGTTTTGCACAGCCATGCTCCCAAAGAGAAGTCTTGGCTTCATCCAGCTAATATTTTGGGAATTTGATGGCTTTTCTCACAGATGCCCCTTTAATTTAAGTATTTTACAACATGCTATTGGAAAACATGAGGACGACGATGCTTGGAACACCATAGCCCAAAGGGATCAGATCAGAAGGAGGTAAAGCATCAGAAGATAGTATCAGATCAGAAGGAGGTTAAGTATCTACAGCTGCTTAGAATCAGAATCGAATCATAGAATTGTTTAGGTTGGAAAAGACCTTTAAGATCATCCAGTCCAACTATTGACCCTACTCTACCAGGTAATTTATTTAATGGTATGTTCATGGAAAGAAAGATGCTTTGAATCTCTAAGTGAAATACCTCTGATATTGCATAAAAAAACAAACAAACAAACAAACAAACAAAAAACCTTAATTAAACACTCCCAGTCCATTATTTTTTTTTAAGGTAAACATAATTTTAGGTATTCAGGAAACTGGAGAAGGAACAGTAATTTCCAAAAATCCACAAAAAAAAAAAAAGATACAAGCTCTCTCTATGAAAGATGAAAAATAAAAATAAATCTCCCTTATGACACTGAAACAGTGAGATGGTGATGACAATTCACTTGTCTCTTCATGACTCGTGTAGGTTAACCTCCAAGCAAGTTCAATTTTTAAAGACAAGCATAATGCCCACTGAGTGCAAAAGAGAGACAAGCTCACCAGCTGAATATTAAGGAAAAATAGCTGAAATTTTTTTCCACTACAGAAACTGGAAATCTCACAGAGGCAATGCAAGAGCAGCGTTGCACATTTGACTAGATCCAACTGTTGCTTTTGCCTTGAGTGGACACTGGGATACCCTTCCCCTTGTTTTTAAAATCTCCCTTTCTGTGAAGGTGCACATGCATACCCATAGCCACAGTTTTCATTCTGAACTTTTTATTGGATTAATAGACCAAAGATATATACTGATTTAATTTCATTAACAGGCACTAAGCAACAGTAGTTGATCGTAAAATTTTGTACTATTCTGAGGATACCGATTTTCATTAGGAACACTGATTTTCCTGTAACACCATATTAATTACATGCTCTCGATTTTCTACAACTTAACTTTTAAGTTACAAACTTACGTGGAGCCTCAGGAATAGTTCGCATTCAGCTGAAAAGATTTTTTTTCGAAATGCTTACCCTCAGTGTTCTGTATAATGCTACCACTATTTTATTTATGATTTTCTGGCTCAGATAAATCACTCCCCTGCCTGTCGGTAAAGCACTACACTAATAACCACCCTGAACATCGAGTCCCCAATAGCAAAATCTCCCAGCAGCCAAACGCAGTGAGATTGTTCATCGCGCTTTAATAAAGACTTTACAGGCAGGTTTGCATCTCTCTCTCAAATGCAACTGATGGATGACACGAGTCCAGCAGAGAAATACAAGAGTTCAGCAATATTTCTCTCTTTTTCAGCCTCTCAAGCAGTGGGGAAGGTTCCTGCATGGCTGTGTTAAAACTGTTATCATGGTAAAAAAAAGAATAATTTTTGGTTGTCTTTCGAGGGGAAGCAGGAGATGAGGTTTGTGTGGTGCCACCACACGAGGGAGCCATCTCCCCAAAAATTCACAGGTTTAGAGGCGTTGAAACCAAAGGAAGACCGACTGGGCAGGTGCTGGGTGACTCCAAGGGGCACAGTCCCTGGGCCAGGGCCAGCACCACAAACCCCGAATCAACCCAGCCAAGCCTTCAGGAAAGCCATGGAGAGGTGAAATCCCCAGCCGGGGAGACAAAAAAACCACATTTTTTTGGTACTATTCTTATTTAATACAAGCGAATGAGAAGAAAGCTTATAGTAATAACAACAGTGAGGTCCCTTATTTCTGCCCAAAAAGCAAGCTCAAGATGATAAAAACAGTGATCAAACCCACAGGCAATGTATGGCAAAGAGTAAGACAAATCCAACTCTGGAAATCTGAGATGAGAGGCATAAAACTTTTATATCTTGCCCCATAAATTGTGCTGCCATGGCCGCTCTCCCCGCCGCGAGGCAGCTGGCCGGCAGCTTTCCCTTGCCTTCGCCTCTCACCACTGCCCGGCTTCCAGCATCTCTGGCAGCTTCAGGGCTGCCATCGCTACATTTTTAACTTTATTTTTTAAGTATTCATACAGAAGTGCTTGAACCCCACAGCCTAAATATCTCCCACCACCCTATTACTGACATAATTCATCACCAAGTAGGTGCTAAAGCAGGCGAGGTGATTTTTCACTCCAAATCGTACAAAGCTTGTATGCATATAGAAACATTTAAAATATTTAAATCACAGATTTAAATGATTCAAATTGAGCTTGCTTTGGTAGCTTAATCCTCCCTTCGCCGCTGCTGTCATGTGCACTGAATATGACTGGGTTCCCGCGGAGAAGGTGTAATTACAGACTAGATCATACCACACGCAGAGAAGGGAGCTGGATGAAGTTCGCACAGCCTTAAATCTGGTCCTTCCTGCTGTCGAATGCTTAATTTGAAACTTAAATAACGGTGCCTTCCTGCAGTCCGGTTCTGTTTCCACTGCGGAAGACCCCATGACCAACTTCTGAACATCCATCCACCGTTGCCACCGCGCAGACAGCTAACCTTCGACAAAAGTCACGGAAAGGGGGTTGGACTAGATGATCTCCAGAGGTCCCTTCCAACCCCGGGGATTCTGTGATTCTGTGAAAACGTTGTTATCGGCACTCAACCCTCAGCAAGTCCCGACGGACACAGCACGGCACTGAGAGGCAGCACCTCCCCAGTTTGTGGGCATCCCCTTTCCAAATGTCAGAGCCCTGAGCTCAGAAAAGGCAAGACCCAGAAACCAGAGTGAACCCCCGTAATAGAAGGTGCTGCCGTGGTCCGTCCTGGTTCCTCTCAGAGGAACTGAAGCAGGTTATAGAGGGGAAGCATTTTGAAAAAGAAAATAATCATGGAGTAAGTGTACAATTTGTCAAGAGTCTTCTTGAAATATTAAAACGCAAGGATGTTTCTCCTACCTTGTATTACTTTATAGCAGCTTCAGCTAACTTTACAGGTTTTGCAAACTTTAACAATTAACCTAATGAAGGTGTCTTCACACAGTAAGCCAAAATATTAGGGAACACTATTATATATCTGTCCTCAGTCTCTCACTGCTTAAAAGGCCATATGATCCAAACGCCTAAAGACAAAACTTCTGAGACACAACTTACACCTACACCGAATTCGGCTGCTCCCGTATTTCAATCTGTGTACACAAACGCGTATCGTGTAACAGGAGGGTGGCAGAATGGTGAAGCACCACACTCTTCTACCTACTAATTACCATTAAACGGGAAAAGATTTGACAGTACACTGTGTACTTCTCAGAAGAGGTCCCATTTTCTTTCTTTACTTTTATTAACTAACTTGGTCTATAATTAAAAGAACAGCTTGAATCCTTGTGATAAAGCAACACGACTGCTTTACTCTTCACTTTTTCGCTGATGCGCTGCATGCGTTGTACCGTGCATGATCATACTGTTACATTTTCTAATTAATAAGAAATGAAAGAGCATTTCAGCTAGGTTCAGCCGCGAGAAATCCAGCGCTCCTCCTCTGCCTTATCTACAGATCTTGTGCTGTGGCCTTCCCCCAGCAAGTAGACTTGGCAACGGGACTTTGGTACCTGCGGGCAGAGCTCAGGCACGTCAAGGATGCCTTCAGAGGAGCAGTGCTGCGGGACTGCAGACATTTAGGTGTTTATGTAAATTAAAGGTCTTGTGAAGTCAGCACTTGCATAAACATGAAGTAATGGAAAGCAAAGCTTTCCCGAGATCAGCTAGGCTCCTCTCCTCCCTACACACACATTTAATTATAGTGCTTGGATCAAGCTGTCAGTGCCTCGTGCTCTCTTCCTCCCCATACATGATATGGAAAAAGTAAAGACTTGACAAAGAAACATCCTCTTGGTTTCCTGCAAGATATATTTCTCATTTTTCTAAATTAGCCATTAAAGACAGTGTCCTCATCTCAGCAATCTCTACCTCTCATGTTAGACTCTCGGTCTCAGGATGCAACTTGAGCTTTGCAGGAAGCTTTCATAATGCTGCCCATCCTTGACCACACTGTTTGGGAGAGGATGCTCCTCACACCATCACATTGAATTCCTGTGGTTTCATCCTGAGTAAGAGTTATTTGCAAACTCTTCCTCAGATGCAAACAGGGAAGCGAGCAGATTTCTATATGCCTGTAGGTATGTACACATGCACACAAATCACATGCTGTATTTTACCTTCCTTTAATCTTCGTCTCTGCCCATTAATTCAGCATGTGCTCTCAGGATGGGACTACCAGAGGGAGGATGGGGCGTATCAAAGTCCCGGCAATGCAACTGGTCTTACCACACTCCCATTGTAGGCAACACATCATAAATCAAAATTTCCTAAACTGATGACGAACTGCCATTGCTACCTGAAAATGCCTTCCAAAAGCAAGAGTGGAATGAATGAGCAAAGAAGCCTTCTTTAATTCATGCACTTATATACTGTCAAAAAGGATGTAGCTGATGCTTCCATTCATCTAAATTTGCCTGGCAATAAGTCAGGTTGCCCACAGAATTTTCTATTAACAATTACACATGCACGGCTGCAATTACGGCTTTGCCCACACCATTCACCTCATGCCGGATGGTGCCAAAATAACTCTCTGTGTATATACATAAACATCCATTTTCAAGCACAGCATTAAATTGCATCTCTCTATTCTGAAATCACCACTAAAAACAAATGTTTAGGGTCATCTCACCTGCCCTCCTATCTCAGGTACTTTGGTACCTCTTTCTGCTTCAGGAAAAATGAAAGTAGGTCTAACAGACCTCATGGACAGGAATCCTTTCTTCATTTCATCCTATTATTCCTGAAGTTCCTCTACTCTACCACACAGGCTAGCCAAGTATTTCTTTAAATATTTGCTTAGCATAAGGCCTACAAATTCATATCTAACACCTAGGAACAGGGAGCCAAGTTTGGAGAACTCTCAGATAATTGATAAATATCAGTGATACCTATCTTTCACAACAAGACCAGTGAGGTAGATACTTAACTACCAATTAAAAGTTTCCAGAAATTTTGTTTACACTTTTGTCCAGGACTCACATTTTTCTGGGAGCTAAAAATAAATGGATTTGTTGACATTCATGGATAATCACTGCCTGAGTAGACAGAATTTCAGATCTGAAACATCTTGATTTTACAGAGAGGGTCCCAGTACCACCGCCTGGCACAATTTACATGGATTTATCATTTCTCTATCAGAAACAAAAATTACATTTTGAAAAATAAGTAGAAAGAAAACAAAAATGTAGCCCATCCTAAAGGAAACATAATTACAAACACCATTTCATTAGTTAATTTTTAATAAAATGCAGCAGATTCTGCACAGTATTCAGAGAAGCATCATTTATCTTTAGGTCAAGCGTTTTTTTTACATCTCTGAAGACACCACACCAAGAGAAAAAAAACCCAGGAGTGAAACATCATCATTCATGGAAAAGAACATAAATTTCTAGATACCTAAAGCATTCTTTTAAATCATTTATTCTTCACCTACTACTGCAGCTGCCAGGTCTTCCTTCTCTTTAGGAAAGATTGCCTTCTACATCAGCAATTAATTTGGCCTTGTCTTCATCCACCGCAAAAAGAAAACAAACAGTAACAAAAATATTTCCTGATCCAAAATTAATGCCTTCACTCCAAAAAGAAAGTAAATATTGGTTTGCACCAGAAGCCACTGCAGGGTAGACATGAGCAACCCCAGTCTGACCAGGAGAGACTCGATGCCCCGACACAATGCGGTGACTTGCACAATGACAAATGTCACGCAGATAAACACTAATTATGGTTATATTGGACTTTAAGGGAAAATGTTCAGCACAATCACTGCACTGCAGCAGCTCAGATTAAAAGTTGCTTCTCTTAATCAACTAATTCTACTACTTCCAAAGATGACCTTTTTGGAGAATATCTTTATTTTAATTTTTTTATTAATTTCTGTCTGAATACCCTGCTTAGAAAATAAAAGACAAACAACTCTTCCTTCCCCCTGTAACAATTAGCGGAGATGATAAAGCTCAAATTCCTAACTTAGTTAATTTAGCATGTCAAAATCCAACCCTTCCCTGGTAATTTCAATACACCGAATGTCACAGAAAGGCCAAGTGACAGATTGCTGCATTTCAGTCAGAACACTCATCCTACTAAAAATGTAATCACTGATGTTCAGATTTCATTTGACTATGCACTGTACAGTATTTGGTTTGTGGGGAGACTTTGGCATCTTCTTTTCCCCCCTCTCATACAATAAAAAATTGAATTAATGTTGCTTACTGAGTTCCAACATAATTTTTGAGAATTACATAGACAGACAAGCCTAAACCATGACAATTTAATGTAATTCTGAGTTCAGATTTGACACTGACTAATACTGAGTTCAGTATTATTCCTGAGTAAGACTGAGTTCAGATTCAACAGCATTGGTGAGAACTGGAAGTATTTTTCCAATTCATGCTCAGGAGACCACAAAGTCCATCAAAAATAAATTAAAATCCTTTACCAATCATTATCATGCCCCATGTTTAATGACATTCCTACAACTGCCTGAACTTCATTATCGCAGTATGAATAGGCTCCAGTTGTAAGCTGAATTTCAGGCCTCTGTCATCTTTATTGTCCCCCATCTTTCAGCAAGCTTTTCATGCATCTATTTGTTACAAATTATTTGGTTGTACAGGAAATGTATTTGTCTTCTTTTCCAAGAATGGTTTCATAACCCCACCACGTTCCACAGCTAAATAACACATATGGTTCGTGTTTAACAACCTCCATTTGGTGCTTCATATGTGTACTTTTCCTTTTTGCTTCCAAGTATGTGGCTGCAGAGCACTGAGGATCAGGCACCAGCGTGGGTGAACGCGCTCTGAATAGGCTTTCTTTTCAATTGTCAGACAGCAATTGACTGAAATCAGGGAAAAAACTGATTATTCTGACAGCCTTTGATAAGTCATTGGCTCAAAAACTCTTTCTGTTCAGTGTCTCCTATGTCTATCAGATACTCAGTGAGGCATATGGCACCTTCTCGATGCGATACCCGTTATTGATATGAAATGGTAACCTCTATGTTCCTCAGCAAGCCTCCCACAGTTCTGCCCGTGCTTTACTTCCAGCAACAAACGGCTTCCTCCAACCAGTCCGTGCAAACAGGCCTGAGGTTGCCCTCCTCTGCCGTGCACACTGATGTCTGCCACTTTGATTTGCACTTCAGCTCTGCAGAAAGTTTGATAAATAATTGACTTTCGCCCCAAGCTGAAGGTATTCCAGCCCAAGCTACCGTCAACACGCAAGTGGCAGAGGTAGAAAAAGGAGCCCCAATGGAGGACGAAGAGTTACAACAGTGAGAACACAAGACGCGGTCTTTTATGCAACACCTTGCTCTAACTGTTCTTAATATTTACATTAAAATGCAGGTCAGTTGAAATGATGGGCAGGAGATCAATCCCTCGATGAAGTGCTAATTGCATGTCAGAACCTGTACACAGGAAAGCGGTACGGTCAAATTATCCCTCTTCAGGCGCTGCTTTACATGTGTCTTATCTTTCCCAGTTTCCCTACATGACCTAGCATACCCGCGCAACTTCACCAGAAAACTAATTAAGCCTTAATATGAATCCTGGATGGAGCAGTATTAGACAGGACCACTTCCAGCCCCTAGACACCAATGTATGAAATAGCATCGGAAACATGCGTTTTTCATTACAGCCCTTGTTAATAGCCTAAGGAAGTGCCTCCTGCAAAGTATCACATCATAAGTCATAATGAGCATTTTAATTAGTACTATCCCACTGCCAGGGAAAAATATTACATGTAAATTCAATAAATTATTTGCACTGGGGAATCATGGCTGTTTGTTCACAGGCAGTGTCAACACAACTTGAAGACCAAAAATGCTGGTGTATCTCCAACACGTTAGCTCCCCAAGTGTAAACATGTATCTGCATCAAATTTCGAGATACCTTCACAACTGGCTTCTGAATCTAGATCTCCTCCCGTATAGTCATTTTTACTCACGTTCACAATAAAAGAGCTCAAGGTTCAAAGGGAAATAGTAAGAAAAAAACAAAAGAGTGGAGGAATTGCCATGACACACTAAGATTCATGGAGAAAGGTTCCTAAATAGGTTATTTTACAAGACATGGCAGCTGTAAACGCATATTAAGTTTTGTATCCTTTCTGGATGGGTAGAAAGAACTGCACTTCTAAGTAATATGAAAAACTTTAGTTCATTAAACAAACCTTAAGGGGAAGCATAAATGAGAAGTGTTTTATATTCAGTGTCATCAATTCAGCTGAAAACATGTTTGTACCACTCCATGAAACGAATGCTTTTTATAGTGCCTTTCCTGCCAACGTTGCCTCATGAACATAATAAAATTAAACATGTAAAACCAACTCTGGAGCTGGCAGTTAGCAAATAAATTCCACAGAAGCAGTAATACACATTTCTAAACAAACAGCTCTTCAAATACCAGCAGAAAAAACAGGTAAACTGAGGAAAGAGTAACGCAGAGGGTGCATTGAATATGTACATAGGTCAGAGGAAAGGGCAAGAGGCTCTTTAGCAGAAGAAGAAACTTTCTCCCCAGACGCCAGCCCCTGCAAATCACCACTTTAGTCCCTGGGGTCAGTCTTTCCATGTGTATTTCCAAAGCCGCCTGCATTACAGCATCGGCAGCAACACCGTAGCCCACAAAAGTGATTAATGTACAGATGTTTCTGTGCTAGATCCACCGACGGAAGTCGGTTACCATGGAAGCAAGCTCAACTCGAGCCCCCAAATTTGTCTTCACACCACTGCCACAGCAGTGACCCTGACGGCCGGAGAAGGCACCCTGGTCCCAAGGGACCGCATGCCACCCACGGCAGGAGGATCACAGCCTGCAGGCAAGGCCATGGCCAAGGGGAGGGCTCAGCCCCTGCTGGTGCCGCCCATGGATGTCCTGCCCGTGATGCAGGTGAGGACCCTGCGCTCCGCTGCTGAAGCTGAGCAGCCACCCTCCACGTCCCACAGAAATTCAAACCAGGACACTCCTCTTGCTGTTTTCTCTTCCTTAGCAAAACAAAAAAGTCTAGGTTAAAAGAGGTGGGGGGGGGAGATTGTTTTGGGGTTTTCTGTGGGTGTTTTTTGGCATAAAAAAATCCCACCCTCCCTCCATCCCCCTCCACTCCAGCAACAAACCCTCCAAAGGCAGCAAAGCTTGAAGGACTCTCTCCCTGGCTGCCACCCTTTCACATCGGTTGATCTCAAAACAGCTGAAAGGAGGACTATAAAGCGCACAACAAAGATTTCCAAAGTTATGCCACAGTCATCGAATACCAGAAGCATTTGGAAACCACTCTTGTGGCCCCGAGTGGGAGCAAACCTCTCCAAATAAGGAAACATTTCTCCTCCAACGCGGAGAAATTGGCAGCTCCTCTCCCAGAGTTTATGTAAGATTTCTCAAACAGATTAGCCAACAAACAAATGTCAAATAGCCTCCTTTCTGGCTTCGGAGCGAAATCTGCAGGCTTTCATCTGCAGAAACGGATTCTGATAAGATTTCAAGTTGGGACACACGTTTCCATGTTGCCACGATGGAGTTTAAGGAAATTTCCAAATAGGTTATAACGAGCAACCAACGATGCTCGCACTCCGAAGCGCCCCCTCTCACATCCCCATAAGGGTGATGTGCATTTACAGAAAAATGCGGGTTCAGGATCCAATTACAGCAACACTGCGTTAAGTAGCAATAGGATCAAAAGTAACACGGCATGACAAATATGAAATACTAATGGAAAAAAGTTAGTGTGAAGACAAAATGTTCCAGAGGGGTCAAATACCGCCGTGTTTTTAATACTTAGCTATATCTATTTCTCTTAGAAGATTGACTAAGTAAATGCAGCTTCACATTCCAGGAAAAGGCTGCAGGACAGCTATTGAAAACTTTTTGGAGAAGGGATCTTAAAACCAGACTATCCTGGGTGCTGGTTAACCAAGAGACGATATGGCAAGTGCTTAGCAACCATCTTTCCCAATTTTTTTTTTTAACCTCCACCAGCCTCCCACAGAGAATGACAAGGAGTTATTACCTGCTGACAACGAGCTCTTTCTTCTGCTTCTTGTCCCATTAGGCCCTGATCTTTGATGCTTCTGCACAGAAGTTACTTTGAATATCTCAATACCTAAAAGACGTGATTGTGTGCACAAAAGGCTCTTCATAGCAGTGAGAAATTGGGGCTACTGAATACAAAATCTCAGAATAAGGGATCCGGCTTGCTTTGTCTATAAAGTGCCCATCACTTTGGAGCTCTGAGTGGTGGTGGTACTGCAAAATATAGTTTTAGCTATTTATTAAACTGTCTATCAGAATTAGTGATGTTTATATTTGCATTCACTTACATATTTTCACTTTCTGAAATAAATAAGCGATGGATCACTGATATAGTCCAATAAAAAAAAAAGAGAGAAATTCCTTCCTTTGAGGCAAAATCCAGTTTTGTGGGATTTGAAACCTCACGGCATATCTATCGCTTTTTCTTTCAATATACAGAGCAAGTAACACAGAGGCCAGGCCAGCATCTGTTTCACTGGCAAATCTCAATCCTAACAAGAACACGCAGGCAGCAAAGAAAAATGGTACCAAAGATAATCAGGTGTTTGGAGGCACTGAATAACACAGGCTTTGATCTATGTTCACAGAAGAAAGGTAGGATGGTCAGTTACCAGTGTTTAAAGTGCCTAAACATAGAGAAGCAAAATATCGAGGGTAGGTTTAATTCTGTTTTTTCCACTTAAAAGCTTTTTCCACGCCATGGATAAAGACAAAGATGTAGCTGATGGCAAAAGAGGGCACGGCAAAGTACTTCTGGGAAGATGCATGAAAAAGTGTTTTTTCTTATACTGTTTTCTGCAAACTCCACTCTGGTTTGATCATTCCTTCCACCCGCATGATGTCAGTCCCAAGTTCTTTTATGTGGGCAATTAATAACTCTTATCCATTGCTTGATTTATCTCTCTTTAACATGTGTAGATCACATGGAGATGAACTGTGTGAATTATTACCCTGTGGAGCCAGGCAAAAAATTTTGTTTTTACTGTCCTGAAGTTCTTATTTCTTAACTTGAATGAATAAGAAATACCATATATATATATATATTTCAAGAGGGACACAAGAAACTTCCTTGCCTAAACACATGCTTTTCTCTTGATTTATTATTCAGATTTATAAATGTACTCTCTTCAGTGTTTGAGTTACACATTTTTTCGTGGTTAAAAAAACAAGGATTAAATCTTAACCACAATGCCTTGATTTAAGCTTAATTTTTCTGAGCACCATTTTCTTCCTTGCTTTTCTGCCTCCTGCAAATCAGAGGTTACATGACTAAGTTCTTCCTGCTGCCACAAAGTGATTTTTCGAACACAAGATTTCTCTTGTTTGATTCATGCATAAAATACCATAAAATCCAATCATACTATCTGCATTGACTAAATCTTTGTTTAAAACTAACTATGGAGGCTCGACATGCTCTTTTCCTCCAGAGCACGCTGGAGACAGCTCTGAGGGAGGCAAAAAAACGACAGGACTCCTCCAAGGACGTTTCCAAATCAGCCCCAGAAAAGGAGCACTGAGCAAACAGGGACTTCAGTAGTTCAGAATTCAGCCTTTCAGTTAAATTTTATGAAAAATAGGTTGTCAACCCACATAGCACAAACAATCACTACATAGCATGGAGGAGTTTTCAAGGCAAAGGTGCCTTTCCTCTATGACCGGCGAAGGTAAATGTGAGAAACAATCGCTGATACCTTTTCACCTTCATGACCCTGGATCTTCACCTTTGCCTTCATGTCCAGGGGCAGCTGGGGACACAGGCACGACGCCAAGGAGCTCTGAGCAGTATTTCTTCTTACACGGCTCTGGCAAGTACATTGACTCTAGTTTGTTAATTACAGGCCATTAATGAATGTGAACTACAAAACTGTGAAGGTTTCTTTAGCTCTACTTCCAAAATGGAGTCAGGCATCACAAGTTCAAATCAAAATGCAAGAGTAGAAGTTCTACATTAAATTTACCAATCTTATTCTCTATCTAGACTACAGCAGCTGTAGCCAGCAGCAGTTTCATTCAGATTTGTATCCACAAGGCATTACTGTTTTGGAGTCACTCTGACATCTTCAGAAATTTTCATTGTCATTTACTCAGATAAAACTGAGAATATGACAACAGCAAGCCCCCAGGCTCTACGAAAATACACATTTTTTTTTTAAGTGGAAGGAGTGGCAGTCAGTCTGTCCACAAGCGTCAGCGTTGTCAATACTAGAATGAACTGATCTTCCCAGATCTGCACAAAGCCAAAGACATCCTTACTAGAAATTCTTTATCATTCCAGGCCAAGTCCTCTCTCAGCGGAGCTTGTATGTGGGCTTTCAGGTTTAAAAGCCCAAAGTGTTGAGACTAATGCCCAAGTATGCTTTGCACAGATTTAAGAAAGGTACCAAATTCCAACTCGCACCTGAAGGAGCCTGCCATTCTTGAAGGAAATGCACTCAAGTTATTAATTAAACCGAGTTAGATAACCTTCCCTTGGTTGCCAAAGGCAGTTTGTTAGAGGGCAACAGCTTTTGAAAAACTCTCCATGTTGAAGAGAATCTATTCCCTCTGGAGAGAGGGGCATCTGGTCCATTAGATATAAAGATATATTTTCATTGCAGTCAACACTTAGCCTTTTCCAGACTTTATTTTCCATCTAGTCAAACCGCCCTGCAATGACTAATAAGCAGTAAAAAAAACTGAGAACAAAGAATAAAAGTGTACTCAAACTAAGCCCATATGTAAAATTAGAGATGGTGCTTGTATCTGTAAACTTGGAAATGAATCTGAGCTTATAGAAAAGCCCATGTTAAGTTTAATACTTCAATTACAATTTCACAGGAGCAGAAACAGCAAATTGCACGTATGCCACAGCGCCTTTCTGTTACAGACACAGCTTCCAACATGAACCTGATACACAAACTGTGCAATTACAGGCCATTCAGCAAACAGGGTTTTCTTTGTGATGATTTCTGTACCAACATACTTTTCAAGGAGATGATTTGATGTTTCCCATAGATTATTTTTTTTTAAGACAATGCTGAGCAACATGGTAATTAATAAAGTATTTTTAAAAAGAATAGGAACTATGCTAACCAAAGGTACATAGCACGTAAAGCTCTTCTGTGCTACAATAATCTTGTGGCTATGTGAGCCAGTGGATAGCATAAACAGAGTGACCCCGATAAACTGAAGAACTGGATAGAGATTGATTAAATCAGAAACAATAAAGACATATTAAAAAGATTTCTAGAAAGAACAAATCAAATCACAAATACATTATTACGGAACCTGGGGTCAGCAATAATATTATTGGAAAGGACCTTTGTATTAGTTTCTCCTTGATTATTACCTAGGCATTCACAGGGTTCACATCACTGAAGTATCTGAGTAGCTCCCAGCTGCTGGTAGATGGGTCCTTCCTAATGTCCTTACGCAATGGGGAGAGTAGCATTTGCTCTTTACAGGTGGAAAACAATCAAATGAAGGCTTAAAGCACTTGTCCGAAGTTACAGAGGATCCTGAGAGAGCAGGAAATTCAGGAATGAAATAGCTCTCCTGCAGCCTATTTAGGCAAAGTGCTTGCCAGTGTAAATAAACCTTGTAAAATTAGCTTTGCCAAATTGGTCTCTTCTCCAAGTTCATGTCTCTCTGTGCTTCCCCATGCTCAGTTAGTCACTTGCAATGACCTTCTCACACAATTTTATGGGAGCAAGAAAAAAATGGCCTAAAAGCCTTACCCTCCATACAAGCAGTAATTTCCTGACTAAATTGTTTTTGTACCTTCTCTGATATTTGGCTGACATGTTTTATCGTAGTCGTTTTCATGCCTAAAACCACCTCACCTTCTGAGTACAAAAAATCATTTGTCAAGGACTAAAAGCACACAATACCCTATAAAAAGACCAGAATCCTTGCTAGGCAACAGTAGATCAGTGGCTAAGACAGGTACGTATCATCAGAACATCTTAGCTTGAAGTGTTAATTTTGTTTTCAGGTGAAATTCCTGAAAGACTTTCTGACATTCACAGTGAAAAGATCCCAAGTCAAGACTTTGCTCAGCAATTTCATTCAGCTTGTTTCGTTGTACCAGTTGTTTGTTCAGTATTTATTCCCAGGTTTTGTTTTCACGTCACCTCTGTACCCACTCTGCTGCCCTTGTTTATCACGTGGGTTTCTACGCGCTCATAATTCTTTGAGCTTCCTTTCAAGCAGCTTGAAAAAAAAAATAAACCACAGTATGAGTTCATGAAACAATGCATGAATAAGTCATTTCCTGCTTTAAATACACCTCTGAGTAAATGATCCAGAGACTTTTCAGGAACCATTTACATAACAGTCGCTGATACAGTCTTCAAATTTTCATGTCAATCTCAAAATGGCATTTTAAATCACCCTATTTTCCTAAATGAGGTGAGCGAATTTTAAGAGTAGATTTTCCAACTTCTAGAGCTCTTCGTTTAGTTACAGATCTTTAAATGTTGAATTGCCCTCTTCTTTCTTCGTTAGGGGTAGTGCAGAAATGTCAGAAATGCTCTGTATGTGTAACCTATAATCCAAACGCAGTAGGGGAGCTACTTCAAATAGTACATTTTCTTTTACAACTACAAATGCCATAAATTTCAGCAACTGTCAATCCCACTTCACAGTCTGCAGTTTGAAAATAAAATTCAGAGGCTGTGCTAGATGTGAATAACCATCTACTGCAGTACTACTGGGAAGACACCTATGAATCACAAGATGCTCAACAAGTTACAAATAAATTTAGGTAATTTCCAGGCATAATTCATAGACAAGTAAATAAGGGAGAGGAATTTGCCTTCCACGTGGATTTCTGAAGCCCTGTAAGAACACCTTTGTTTCCCTGGGCTCAGAAGCCAAGAACAGGCTTCAAGGCAAGTCCCTTCCTCAAATCTTGTTGGAATGGGAACAGCAGTAAGGAAGGTCGAACACCACTAACTGGCACGCAGAGAAGTTTCTGGATATGCTCTGTGTAACAGCTCCAAAGACACCAAGGGATGCGTGCTAAATCATAAAGTGGATCATCAAGGGGTCACAAGCTCCATGTGTTAGCTCCGCACAGGGTGCTACAGGGCACTACTGAAAAGTTTTTCTTTGCCTCGAGGGGGTACAGGGCTGTGCTGAAGAACTTCTCTTTCCCTTTGATTACACAGATGGAGTCAAGGACTTCTGCTTCCAGCCTGAAAATAGAAAGCCAGCATTCAGATGAGCTTCTCTTGAAATGCCTTTGCGCTCAAAGGTCTTGGAGCACAAAAGAAAGGACAGAGACAGAGATTGTGATCTCTGGCGGTGCGAGAATCTCTTTGGAGACCAGCTTCTACATCTGCAACAGTCCTGATTATTTTTTTTTTTTTTTGCTGAGCCAGGACTTTAGGAGATGGAGGGATAAAAGAACACGTCCATAGCAGTTGGCACTTTCATTTGATTGACCTAAAAGAACTCATGGATCAGGAGACATAAATTCCCAAAGATACTGCCACATTTCTTCTTTTGGCTTCAAGTCTGAATGCCAAAAAATAGGAGAGTTGTCTTTGATGTGCCCTACGCCCAGACAGCAGAGGCAGCAGTTGTGACCCTGAGAGACTAAAAGGCACAGAATAGCCTATTCTTCAAGTTCACTGAAGAGGTCATAGCCTTGTAGGTGTTGAATCCAGAAATACAACGTGATTTAAAACAGAGCTAAAGGAGAAGACAAAGCAACTGGGGGAAGGGAAGTTGCCAGAAGGCTGACACCAGGCTGAAGCATGAAAAGAACAAGAAAAAGGCAAAGCACTTTCATAATGATATTAAAAGGGAATCTGCAAAGAGTCAGAGGGTGAGGACCTATGACCCTATCCTAACACAGCTGAGCACGAGCACTGGGTCACCTAAGCATTTGAAAGGACCTGAGAAGGAGAGGCGCAATCCATCATTTTTATTACCAGCTACGCCATGCACAGGGACGGGGAGAAGATTAGAGTCACCCCTGTGCTGGGCAATACTGTTTGCATTTCTCCGAAAACCTTTGTGCATAAGGCTTAGCAAAAGGACAGCACGGCCAGAGGAGAGGAAATTAAGAAAGACGATGTCAAAATTAGAAAAAGGGTTAACCAGTGTGAAAGCCAGCAGAAATTGCCAGGGAAAATTGCTTCTTGGTTTTGTTACAGTAAACTCAGAAGTGCCTCTTTCTGGTAGAAGTCATGATTTTATCAAATTTCGAGAGGTAGTGGTGCCAACTCTGTTGCACAATAAACACTGGAGAAGAGGGTTTAGAGAACAAATCAGTCATAACTACATGACATGTTAGCGATGCATGTTTCTTAGAGTGAGAACAAACAGTATAATTCCACTTCTAATGAAGTCAAACAACCCAAAAAGTAAAAGAGCAAAAGGAAACACTCTCTCTCGCTCGCTCTCTCCCATCACAAAACGCATTAGCAAAATGGAGTGTTCATGATTAATTCACATTCCTTTCCGATCGTCTATCTTGCTAAAGCAGCATAAAATTCAACTCATTGTTTCTTCTCTCTGAAGACATAGGAGACATGACATCATGGCATCTCATGTAACAGTCAAACCAGAAAGCACAGCTGAGAGGTTTTGAGGTTTCCTAGCAAACATCAGGATGTCTGCAGCAATTTTACCTATTTGGTGAGAACTTCAAACTGTCTCCACAAGGAAAGGATTTATTAGACACTCTGCAAAGAGCACAGCATTCGCTGCCCCCGCTGTGTGTTGATGGACAGAAAATTCTACAACATCATATTATTTTAGGACTCGAGGCTCCTAAATTAGGCCATAAAAATGCAGAGAGTGGAGATCTTTACAACTATAGAGAGACTCAGGGATACACGGAGATGGACTCCTTTGCTGGATAGAGAGATAATTAGAAGTTAGTGAGAATTTGTACAATATATAAGGAGAGAAAATGTTTTTCTTTTATAAAGAAGAAAGCTAAAACATTTCAAGTATACTATACTTCTTCATAAGAGCAAACTTTTTGAAGCTATTTCAATTAAGCCTAGCAAACTCTTCAAAATCTTTCAGATTGTTCCAGATCTCACCTGACTCTGTTCTACATTTTCATGCAAGAAAAAGTTATTTTACTTTGAAAATCTGCATAATTAAAAACGGTACTGTCTTCTGATTGATAAAGTTTCAAGTGACAGCTTTGCAGCAAGCTGCCTCCCACACAGAAGCAATTTGTAAAAGCCTTTCAGAGTTTTATGTAACTGAAAAATCCGAGTTGCTTCCATCCAGGTCTTTCTTTCCAGCACCGGTTTAAATGTGACTGCAAGGAACTGCAACAAATACACGCTTGAATAAAAGGTTAATTTAGATACCGATAACTTTGCCTAATTATGAGGCACTAAATGGCAGCAAAGGCTTTTTCTTGTTCCTATTTTGTATTTGGCAAATTTTGAAACAATTTCATATTTAAAGCCCAACTTAACCCTAATTTTTCAAACACATCTGGACACACTTTTGCTATCAGCTCGAATGGGCTTGCAAGTCCCATGAGAACAAACCCTAAAGGAACTTAAGCAAGAAGAAAGAAAAGATTACATTAATTCTTTCACTGGGTTTGGGTGAATACAAATCTGTATTTGTTTTCCATTTCCAGTCATACAGGACATTAAACACTAGAGGGAGTACAGAAGAAAGTGGAATATTTCCCTCGGACAAAAGTGGAGCATGATCAAAATTCGAACATGAGTTGTAAAGGTTTCCTCTGAATCCATATATCTCCAAAACTCTCAGAGATCTTGAAAGCTGGTAGGGATAGTAAAATTACCCAGGCTAGATATGAATTTCCTCATGCCTTATAAGAATTCTAGCTCTTAGAAAATAATCTAAAACCCAAATGAATAACCTGGATGCAGGTATTTGCCTTCCCAAGCGCATCTTTAGCTTTCAAGGTAAAGTACAGGTAATGTACTTTGCACAGCAAAAAACCTGAAGGCAATGCAGCTGGATCCGTTTGCACAATATAACTCAGTAAAACACGTTCTTACTAAAAGAAAACACACTTAGGGGTTTTTTTGTTTGTTTGTTTAATAAACTGATCCAGTTCTTATAACCAAATAAATGTGATAACTGTAATGTTACACAAATGTAGTAAAAACTGAATTAAAACATTAACTTGAGTGTCTGTATTGAAAGACAAAAGAAAAAAAAGTGTTAAAAAGAGAAAATATGAAGAAAATTTAAAGACATTTCTATTTTAATACTGTTAGATATGGCTAGTAAATTATTTTAATGCTTTAAAATTATAATCAGCTGTTTCCTAAGGTGCACAATAAGTACATCTCCAATCACCATGAACAAGAATTTTCATTTACTTTGTATTTTGATTGTTCAAATGAAAAACACTAAAATCAGTAAAAGAGAATTCATACGTTAGATGAGACTATTAGGACTAAAAGTCAAGTCAGAAGAAGAGCTGCCTATATGTAATATTTTGCTTTATACTTTTCCTTTCTTTTGTGATAAAGAACCAAATCCAAAATTCAGTGCAATTTCCAAAAAGGAAAAAAAGTCAGATAATGACACAAGAAAAGCGTTAGGAAAAGACAGGTCTAAAAATCATCTAATAATGAAGCAAATCCACAGGACAAAGATTCTGACCTCTTAAAATAAAATTCTAGTAATTTCCAGGTTTGGTACAGAACCAAGAAATCAGAGGCTCGTAGAATAACATCATCTAGAAGACCTCTGCAGGTCCAAACACCCGCTCAAAACACAGCCAACTTCAAAGTGAGATCAAGTCACTCGAGTCCTCCTCCCCTTCCTCACTTCCCAGAGCATTTTGAATGTTTTAAATACTACTATCCCATGGTCACTGCAGCCAAGGCTGCCACGGATCTGCACATTGCCAGCCAGTTCCTTCCCATTCTTCACTAGCAGATCCAGCAGAGCACCTCCCCAAAGGAACCGAAGAAGGACTTCTTACAAGGGCACGTAGTGATAGGACGAGGGGTAATGGCTTCAAACTGGAAGAGGGGAGATTTAGGTTAGATATCAGGAAGAAATTTTTCACTCTGAGGGTGGTGAGACAGTGGTCCAGGTTGCCCAGAGAAGCTGTGGCTGCCCCATCCCTGGAGGTGTTCGAGGCCAGGTTGGACGGGGCTTGGAGCAACCTGGTCTAGTGGGAGGGGTCCCTGCCCATGGCAGGGCGTTGGAACGAGATGCTCTTTAAGGTCCCTTCCAACCCAAACCATTCTATGATTCTATGAACTCATCCAGAGGGCACATCAATAATTTGTCCCTAACACTCTCCAGAAATCTCTTACGTTGCTTCCACCCTAACCAGTTGTCCTTGCAGCAGATGGTTTAAGTCCCTCACAGGAACGATGAGGCTTCCTCCAGCTGTTTGAAGAAACCTCGGTCCACCTACACCTCCGCACCGTATGCCTCCCATGCTGGGTCCTCCATCAGCTTCTCCAGTTCTCCTGTCCCAGACCCTCTCAACCAGCTCAGTGCCTGCTTGCCAGCACAGCTCCAAGCATGAGCTGCTCCTTTCAGCATAAACTCCCCTCTCCTCATCTCAAACTTCATTCCCTAAACATTTGAAATACCTTGTTAATACAGAAATTCATCACCAAAATGGAAGAAGAGAGATTTGTTTCATATTGGTTTCCTGCCGTTATGCAAAGAAGACATCAGCCAATTAGCTGTACCCTGTGCTCGCAAGTCTTTTTTGTTTTGTACAGAAAATGACAGCACCCTGAGTGATGAGGTAAAAATGCTCAAGACAGCAAACCCAGCATACCCTTTGCCAGGCACGTTTGAATGCCTTGCTTTTTTACAGTCAGTCAACTTTTCTCTTTTGTTCCAAGCTCTGTTGTGATCTTTCAACATCCAAGTATTACTTAATTCAGGAGTCTGTCAGATAAAAGAGATATTTTTTTTGTCGAGGACATTTTCATTTATGAGTTTGTTCTTGCTGGGGAGTATTCTTAACAGCAATCTCTATTAATTGTTATATTATGCAAACCAGAGCATTAAATACTTACTTTAAGTATTTTTTGGCTAGTTACTTGCAAGTGGAACTTGGTTTTTTAACCTGTGCAGTAAAACAGCAAGCAAGCACTCACCCTCCGTATCTTTGGACTATATCGAGTCCAAATTCCCTTATACGAGAGACAGAAGGAGGAATTTTGACTCTCGTCCTGTACAATTTTGCTGCAAACTTTGTTGTGTGGGACTGCTTCGAAGAGTGAATGTGGAAAAAGAAAATATTTGTATCGTAGTAATGGTCTCATCTATCTGTAGCACTTGACACCACAGCTGCCAGCTGTAGGGATAAATATCATGTGGCAGATAGATTGTGTCTGCAAAGCAGCAAAAATGGAATGTTAATTTAGGCTCAGCCGTGCTAAAACCAGGGAGGGCTCTGAGCATGGTCGGGGTAAACAAGGTCTCCAGAAAAGCCTGTGCCTTGCTTTGAGCCAAAGGCCTTCTTAAAGTACTTTAAATTCCTAATTTCTGTAACTAGCTGGAGTACCGAGTCTAATAGCTATTAGGGAGAGAAGCACACATACAGATAGATCAAGAGAATCGCTCCATGGCAGTGAAGTTTGCAGCAGGACCTTCTGGTGCTCACCAGACATCCACAGAGAGCCAACCACTGGCAAGCTCAGCATCATCAGTGCCTGCCCACAACAGCACCCTGGCATCCGCTTTCAGCATTGCCTCCACCTGCGGGAGCCGAAAGGCGACCTTCTATTTTTCCACCTACTCTTGTAGCGTTCAAAGCCAAAGCTATGTTTGAAACCTTTTCCTATTCTTCTAACACAAGTGAAGATTTTTTCCTTTTATCCACCTGCCTGCCCATCCATCCATGTGATTGCAGGGATAGACCAAGGATAGTATCTACCACACCCAACAACTAGAACTCCATCCTTGTCTTCAAAGTGCGATACATCCAGCTTAGCACTGTTTTTCTTGGATTTATACATGCAAGCAACTTTCTGTGGCATATCATCCAAACCAAAGAAAGTCCCTGCATGGATTCTTGGCCAAACAGAAGGTAAAGTGCAGTAACTGGTTAAACTACAATAACATAATTCGGTATCTAAGCCCTCAGAAGTCATAACAATTATTCCAAATTCAGCCAAAAATAAGAGGGGAAAATACTTAACAGTTCCAAAAAGAAACCCACTGTCAAAATGAACTACTGATGTCATCCTGACACCCAATGTCTAGGGGAAAAAAATGGAAAAAAAAAGGAAAGCTCAACCTTGGTATTTTAACTGCTTATGCTTCTCAACAGTTCTGAGCCATTTTCTGAGCCATTGTGATTTCTGTTCAAGTGGCCAGACCTTGCTCTCTGTGAATAGCATCTCCTATTGCACTTTCAGACAGAGAAGGCTGGACCAAGATGGACAGTGGCCTGTTCCAGTAGGTCATTTCTTATGTTCTTATCTATTTGCAAACACAAAACTAAAGCAACTGCTACCGAATATGCAGCCAGAGAAAGCACTTGTGTTGGGACAGGTTCCAGTACATTACTGCAGACCATTACAGCAAAAAAAAAAAAATATTGGACTTCCCTTGTTGTCCTCCAGACTCTGCCACCGATCTACTGCACTTGCTTATGCAAAACCCCTCTTCCATCTGTGATTTCATCAAGATATATAAAATTGCCTCTGACCTTCAATGAGAAGCTCCCAGATGCTTTTCAAAACTTTGTCTTCATCAGACAACCTTGCAAACTTCTTGACTTCATCCACCTGAGATCAGGCACTTAACTGAGATGCCCATGAGGAAAGACAACTTACTTCAGACTAAATGAGCTAAGTTTGATTTTTGGTAAGTTCTTAAGAGTGTAAGGACTACATCAGGCTATATGGACCTCAGGAATTATTCCTTTTGCCTTCACAGAAGAAGTCAGGACCCAACCCACTATGAACTTACGTTCTTTCCAAGTGCTCCATCCATAGATCAGTTGTACATGGTTAGGTTGCATAAAACACTTGGTTGAGATGGGCTCTGAACAGCACTGGGACATCTGGACACTACAACACTGCAAGAAATTAGAAAAAATATCCAAAGCACAATAAATAAAGCAGAAGCAGGGAAGGAGAGGAAGAAAGAGCTTTGAAACGGTCAATAAGGATATGAGCAAGTCCTTCTTAAAGGACGGTTGTGGTATAGGCCTTTCTATTATCTTTGCTGGTTTTAAATCACGTCTGTCAAGCCAAGGAACGAAAGCCACTTTGCTCTCAGGTTATAGACAGTGAATATCCTTGTTGTCAGTCAGCTGTTACAGAACATCAACTAAGCAGGGCTAATTATCTAATATCTAGGCACTTTTTCTACTTCATAGTAATTTTCCATCCTATTAGTTTTTATATCAGAAGTCATGCAGAACTGACTCTATTTATCTTTTGCACACTGGTATAGTTAGAGTTTCTTAAAATGCAGACCTGAATAAAATCTTAATGTCCCTGTTAATTTGTCACCGATCTGAAAACTGAACTTGAAATAGTTTGCAGAATCTCTTCCACACAGGTCTTTTGTTTTAATTGAACTTTTCTTTTTCCCACAGGAAAGCTAATTTAGTATGACTTGCCAGTAGTAAAATTGAAATTCTTTGGCTAATTAATTTTTGTACCTGAAACTGAATATAGCTGACATTTTTCCCCCCCCAGTTTTTAACGCCTCCCTCTCAAAAATTCAATCCTTGGCATATGAAACCAAAGGAGAGTTAGAAAAGTTTTCAGGAATTAGAAAAGTTTACCGGAATTAGAAGGTTTAACAGGGATTACTTTATAGGGATATAGAAGTTTTTCATCTCTACAGAGCTGGTAGCTAAAATACATGCAAAGTCTGGAGTCAGCGTGGGTCTCCATTACAGAAAAGTTGCATGGTAAGACAGGAACCTGTGAACTTTTCAACCTCACTTCCACCAGTAAAACCCAGGAGACACATTAAAACTAATTTTCACGGGCAGGGATGAGATACCTCTGTTGTACAATTAGATAAATCCATAAAAGCTAAAAGAAACAACTTTTATGTAGTTACACCCTAAAGGGGTAAATTTCACCCCAGGAGCACCACTGGAGGTGAACGTGATTTCGAGCGTCAGGACTGTTGCTGGCCTCGGGCTTCTATACTAAAATGTTTGTATTGCATCAGGTTAGGCCTCAGACATTTCTCTGCTATTTTCTTTAATCTACAACTTTCTATGTAAATACTGCCACGCCTTTAACACTCCAAAATCACCCAATCTTTCACACTAATGCTTACAGATATTTCTAACCATTCTACATCTTGTAGCAAATGTTCCCCACTTTGGATTTTTGCCTAGCTGATAGAATAATATCTTACTGACTTGTATTTGCCGATGGCAGAGTTAAGATCAACTCCGGTAATTGCAGCAAGACCTGTAATAAATTTAAGCCACTTACATTATGGATACAAATGCTTCTATGCAATGCCCAGAATACCTAGGAGGTCACATTTCATGCCCAGGTGGGACGCAGCATTTCTTCAGCAGCACGACAGAGCAGGGCTGAAGGTTGTCTCCCACCACCCAGGGCTCTCCGGTGCGCGTCCAGCAGAATTTGCCTCCCCACCTTTGTTTTGCTTCCCTTAACACACCATGCAAGAGCCTACCAGGGCAAGAGAGGGACAGGATATACCCCAGGGTAGAAGGTAACGCACGCAACGTTCCTCCACGTCTCCAGCTGTGCCACGTCCCTCAACAAGGGATGCTGCCAATAAGCTGCAGAACAGTTGTTTTCTTTCTCAGACGCAGTTCTGGAAGCAGAAAAATCACTGGGTTTTCTGTTCTCTTTCCCTTTTCCCTTGTACATCTTTCCACACCGCCGGAGATCTGGCTGAAAGCTTTTAAAGAATTAATTTGGGACTCTGGAAGAGACAAAGAAGCACCCGCTGAACGCGTGACAGCGACGCTGTGCCGCGTATTGGCTTGTTTCAGTGCTTCTTGATGGCTTTCTGACCAGTCACACCTTCATCCCGCAGGTTTTCAGAGTTCTTGCAGAAAATTCTACGCTGCAGAATGTGCACATTTAAACACTGCCCTGGGCAGACACCAGTGTCATTTGTGTACAATAGCCGCAGATTTACACGGATAAGAGTTTCAGCCGCATATTTAATGAATCATTGCTACATATTTAAACCTTTTGAACCTTCACAAAGGAGGGCCAGCCCCCGGGACTGCTGCGATGCAAGTGGGCTAGCTCGGTTTTAGAGGGTGAGACACAGAAATTCCTCCTGGAGACGCTCGTCACGTTGGAGCAGACCCTCCAGAGCCGCCTCAGCAAACCAACGGCAGCAGCCTGGAAGGTGATGCAAACAAGACACCACAGCAACACCCTTCACAGGCCCGGTTATCTCGAAACACTAAATTAAAGAAAGAGCAGGTGTCCAGTATGTCTAGGCTTGCAGTTGCTTCAGCTATGTGGGGAAGTGTCGGCACTACGCTCCCATTGATCTGGTTTTGGCGAGCGATACAAGCTCGGGAGGAGAGAGCGGTCCCGGACGTGCCCGAACATCCATCACCCGCAAAGCACAGGTCTCCCCTTCATCTCATCCTCCTTTGAAGGCTTCTTTTCTCTGCCCCACAGCCCAAGCGGAGACCCCAACCCCTCCCAAGCATTCCCACAAACCAACGCTGATTCTCAGCAAACCCAAAGACTCACTGAATTCGCTTTTTCAACTCGTTTCCCGATTCGGGAGCTCTGCTTGTGCATTTGAGGATGTACACGGCAAACATACAAAGCATGGTATTAATGCAACTCAGGACGTTGGAAGCAGCAACAGATAAATATGACTTCTTCAACTCACATTTTAAAACTATCTTTTCACACGTGCGTATTTGAGGGAAAGAAATGCCACATTTTATAAGTGCAAGCTGTATGGGAAGCTACACATGCAGTGCCTCAGTGGTCGTGACGGTAAGCGTGCATTGCAACCAACAAAGCACTTCATCAGTTGTACTTGCCTATGAAACATTCCCCCATTAATTATCATTTTTCTCAATCATTACGTCTATAGCAGAAAACACCTTTCTGAATCTAAGTGGTATCATAAGTACAGTACTGCATGAAATAATTAAATTTACACTGACGAAATTAATCTGAATTCACAATACATCAACGTCCTGGCCAAAAGACCTCTTTCAAGACATGACACAGAAGACAAATATTTAATGAAAATGGGAAGGGACGCTTTGGAGTTATTTTTTTCTTCTAATTAACAGCCTCTCAAACACCAGGAGGACCTCGCAGGAACTGAGAGCTCACTCTGGTGCAAATACATTACAATAAGTGCGGCTTCCCTGCCAGCAGAGAAGTCTGTTTTGAAAACAGACTTTTGGCAAAACATTAATATTTTTGAATTCTGCGTAACTGAACAGAAGTATGTTTTATGTTGCATACTGTAGGTCTTTTTACTCAAATTCAAAGGTGGCTTTGTCTTAGAGAGAGATTTACTTTTCACGAGACATTCATCAAGCGGTACGTCATCTGTCAAACATAAATCAACTAACCTCTGCTGAGTAATTTTTTTTTAATTACTTGAAAAGCGAAACCTTTAGAGGTATACATGTGACTTTTTTGTTCTTTAATAAGACACGATTTTGGTATTTATGTTTTTGTCTTGGTCAGAAGCCTGGTGGTTTGTACATGTGGTTTTGGACCTTATAAATAATCAGTAATAAATAGTTAGCTGCCTATAATTCAAGGATAGCACAGGATCCTGTCACTGCTATGCCTGAGCAGTATTTTAAAACTCAGCAGAGCCATACTTCTGTTATTTTCCGACCTGCAAGGGGAAGAAGTGACACCTAAGGCTATGTCGACGTTATTTATACCGCTTTGATAGATTAAATCTTTACCACAAGGATGAGCTTTTAAAACATGCCCGAAAATGTTTAAAGATTCCACAGGTGCTCTTCCTGAGTGCAAACAAAGGCTCCTCTTTGTAGCACGAAAACAAAATTAAAATGTAACAAAGTCCTGGGAGCTATAGTTTCTGCTTAAAACAAATCCTTGACTGGACATGTTGGATTTATTTATTTTTAACTAACGTATTTTTGGAACTCGCCAGAGTAATGTCTATTTATATACACGGAGGGCAGGCACGTACATATATGTGTGTATATCTGTATGTACATATGTACATATATTTGCAAAAAACTTTCAATGGTCCAGTCAACGTCTTTGCTCTGGTATCTTTTTTCCCTCCATGTGACAGTCATTGAAGACACTAGATTTGAGAAATATTTGGGTTTTTAGCAGCATTCTCTGCACTTAATAACAGCCACTGTGGATTACAATAATAAAATGTGGAGATTGATAAAGAGCTTCACTAATAATTAGTTAATCCTCGTACATTTGGTTTAATTGTTCTGTATGCAGAACTGTGAAAACAAACGTCACACTCTTACCTGAACCTCTCTTGTCTAGAAAAGCACAGATGAGAACTTCATTTGGGATCTCTCATATCAATTATTTGTGCAAATTTCAGTTTCACAGCCATACATGGTATTAGTAAAGACTCAACAGTATTACTAGATGAAAAAAACAATTTGAAAAGATTATAAAATACAACTCACAGGTGAATATACAGCACAGAGCTACCCAGGCAGTACTTTTTAAATTCATTTATGTATGTCTAAAAACTGTGCCTTTCCCCCACATCCTTCAACTTGGAAGGAATTCAGTACTGGAGGGAAGGCCCCAGTGAAGGTATTCTTCCATCATAAAACTCCTCATCTAAATTATCATAGATATCCCATGTCATTAGAGAACACGACAACACAACATGCTGCCTTCTGATTTAATGGCTTTTAAATTTTTTGTCAAATCATTAATGAATTACATTTCTCTGACAACATTAGCTTACACTGTAAAACCATCTACAGACACCAAGTTTCTTGAAATATAGCTGGAAATAAAGTATACCAGTCCATTTGAAATTTCAGGACATTTCACTTGTCAAAAATACGTAAAATAAGAAATGAGATGTGGTGAGGTCCTTGTGTGGGACTCTGAAGCTAACAGACAGATGAACATGAATGTCTTTGAAATCTGATTTATTCCAATATATTTCTTAAGTATTGCTGACATTATTTGTACATGTGGGGATTTCAGTCAAAGCGGAAAAAATGGTTATGATTTTCTTATAAATATGTAGAGTAATTAGCCAGATCACAATTTCTGCCATTTATGACCATGGACTACAGCAAGCAATGAAGAATGCAACAACTCAGTAAAATCTTTCTCTATTGTGAACTTCTGTTGGCTCTTCAGAACATTGAATTTTCTAATTACCTTGAATATATCAAACACTTACGCCATGGCTCTCACAGTAACAAAGAATTAGGTAACATGAAGATGAGACTGATGGAATGACTTTTGCAGTATCATACCATACGCCCCGTGACAGCTCTGGGGAGCAGAACCAACTTCTCCCATCTCTTCAATAATGTTCCTTACAAGAATTATCTTCTTCTGTTTTTCCTGAAAGGGGATGAGCTCTGAAGAAAGTGAATCAATTCCTTATTTTGGAAGAGAATTGCATACAAAATGAAAAATCTACTGGAAATCCTCTGCATGGGCCCTGGGAGGATGCACAGAGACTTTATTTTGGGAGAATTAAGCCAACTGGAATACTACACCTTGTACGAGAAAACTGTCTACTATTCTTTGATCCTCCCGAGTTCAAGGAAACTGAACTTAGGGTATGTTTAATTGTAAATAAACGTAGTTCCACAGAGCATACACCAGACTTGCACAACCGTGTTTCCCTCCTCTTGGAGACTGAGCAAAAAAGGGTAACTACTGATAGGAACAAGAACCATGAAAGAAGACAATGAATGAAGCACGGTGCAAGACCTCCCTTGGGGCATAAATGGTAATGTCACCAACAGCTCCTGCAGACATGAAATGCGCCATAGAAACCTGACTTCAAATAGTCCATCTCCAAAGACAGCAGCTTCGGAACAAGGACGGAAAATTTCTTCAATGTTAGTTATGAAGGTCAGAAATCATCAGTTTCCCTAGTGATGTTTTTCTTGCTTCTGAAACCGAATACTTTGGGTTTTTTATGAGGACTTATTGAAATGGCATTTTCTTAAAGATATAACAAAAGTAATGTAATCATTAAATTCTTCTAACTGCACATTTGGAATATTTGTATTTTTATAGTACACAGCATTGGATCTAGTTGCCAAAGATCTTGAAAAGAGCAAGAAATTGTTGTAACATCCCTTGACTGCTGTTNGAGAGGTTTAGATTGGATATTAGGAAAAATTTCTTCACCAAAAGTGTTGCCAAACGTTGGAACAGGCTGTCCAGGGAAGTGGTGGAATCACCGTCCTTGGAGGTGTTTAAAAGACACGTAGACGTAGTGCTGAGGGACGTGGTTTAGTGTGGGCTGGGCAGTGTTAGGTTTACAGTTGGACTTGATGATCTTAAAGGTCTTTTCCAGCCTAAATGATTCTGTGATTCTATTCTATAAGAGAGAGCATGAGAAGCAACACAAATTCCACCACTACAAATGGCTCTGGACTCTTCCTGCCAAATTTCAAGCGCAGTTCTAACAGAAAAATACCCCCAAAACATTAAGCTTCTTTTTTTGTTTCTTTCTTTTTTTTTTTTTTTAATAAAGTATAACTATTATACCACTGATATTGATTTTGTTTCTTGTTCTTAGGCTATTTAATAATTTCCAAACTTGGAGGCAAGCAAGAATTAAATGATTAAAAACCTATAAACCATATCTGAAGCTGCGATTAGAGCTAGAACAGTTTTAAACAAATTCTCTGTTAACTAGCTCTACAGATTACAGTGGTATTAATGGTACAGAGTTTGGTCTTCGAATTTGCAACTGAAGAAAGATGCTGAGTTCCATTAAAGTCAATAAAAGCTCAAGTAGAAGGAAGATCAGAAAATGTTCTTTATTCTGATTGCTGTAACCTAAGGATGATCACTGCCTTCTCTTTCCTTAAGCCTCCATGGCAAAGAACAAAAGGCCAGAATTTTAGGACTCATTTCAGCATAAAATTGCTTTAAAATGTGGTTTCTGAAATAGATTTCTTCTTTCTAATTTCCAAGGAGTTCATAACTGTATTTTTAGAAATGCAATTTGGAATTTAACAAATACAGATACTTGGAAATATCTTTGTGCTTTCTGACTTTCACAAAAAGACATTAAGGTCATATTCTTTTTCAAAAGTGGAGAATACTTTTGAGTGGTCGTAACCATGGCTACCAAATTCAGAACCAAATAAAACTCCGGAAACCGGAACCCAGCAAGATGTATATAATGCACATGATTTGATCCACAATAATTGTGACTCAGAATGATGGAAAATCTTCTCAATTCCTATTGCAAGCATTCCCAAAGAGGGAAGAGGAGAGACCTACACTGCACCAAATTCATTAAGGGATCTGTTAGCCCACTTTGTGACATCCACTCCAATGTTGCTATCACCCTCACCCCTAGTTTTTATTTGCTTTGAGGCTTCGCTGACCTGTCCTACGGTCAAAGGTTTTGCTATCGGCTTGTTCTCCCCTCAGCAGAGGGACCGTGAACTTCAGGAACCAGGAATCGGGTTCACTCAGTTCAAACCAAGTAAGCAGAAATGAGAAAACCAGATGTCACCTGATTTACTTCAGGAAAAAGGTACCCTGCCCTTTTAGATGCTTTGTTCAATCAGCTTTCCTCTTGTTTCAAAAAGATTTTTCTGTTACAGAATTCAAGACTCTTCAAAGTATGAGAAAGACTGAGACTTAAAGGACTACTAGGGGTGAGTTGACAGGTATATTCATTTTTGAAGAGTGATGACACTGTTTTAAATATTTAACGCACTGAAAAACATATGGAAAGAAAAATAATGTGAAGTTGGCTTTTGCACCATAACATAACACCATATTTTCTGTATCTTTCTATGTTGCAGCCACATTATACAGAACTGTAAAAAAGAAAATGGCAGATTTCAAATCAGTTATCATGGTGCTATCAGCTTTAAAAAAATTAATCTTTCTTTCTATTTTTTTCATTCTTCCAGCGCAATCAATAAACGAGCCACGGCTATCAATCTCCATGCTATGTAGCAATATTTTATTTTCAATCTGATAGCTTCACATGATGAATTATAGTCATTAGAAAGCATGGTAGTGTGTTAGAGTAGCTTCAGCACACTTGGAAATGTTGCTGACAGAATGAAGTGGGAGGGTTTGCTTATTATTATTATCTGCATTTGAGATGTAAATATTACCCCAAGTGTGCACTATCCTTGACAGCCCATCAGAGCCCAATTTAAATTTTTCCAAATATTTAAAATGACATTTCAGTGTTACTTCCCCAATAAATATTTTTCACTTGCAACATTCGGATGTGGGGTTATGTTCAAAACTTTGGATAGGTAACAATTTCTGTTAGCAAAATGTGAAAAGAAAAAAAAAAAAAAAAAAAAAAAAAAAAAAAAAAAAAGAAATAATAATCTGAAGCATTTATCTGCTATCCAGGTACATTAAAATGTCCACAAAGACAGGATCATGGCGGCAAAGTGAATTGTAACTAGGCACCTCTGACTTAGAAAGCGAGACAAAGAATACTTTTAGTAAATAATTATGCACGTAGAGTAATAGAAGTCATCTCAGCAACATGGAGCTCCTGCGTTATGCAGCTTAACGAGCTGCCAGAAGCCTGAGCTGAACTAGTAACAGTGACTCTCTGTGCCAGTGAAACAGAACAGCTTTACCATCTTTGAGACCTTTCTTCTCAATCTTCTCGACGTAAAAGCTTTTTTGCTCCTGCACTCGTAGCAGCCAACGTAAAAGTGAGGCATCTTCGGAGGACTAAGGGTCTAGAAATTAAAATAGGTCTCTCCAATGCCTTTAATGTCACAAAAACCCACCCTGAGGGGAGGCACATTTGAAGGACAGACAGTGGAAATGGGTTTTGCGGCTGACGCGTTCGCTCTCCGGAGCGGCGGGATCGGCAGGGGGGGAGAGACGAGGCAGGAGTGGAGCAGCCGGAGTGGGGGAGCTGGGGAGCAGAGTGGGATAAAAGCCCCTGGATAAAGCCTGGGAGAAAATGCAGTGAAGGCACTGGAAGGGGAGAAAATGAGGGAAAGGAAAGCAAGCTCCCCATCCTCCCTTTTAGATATGAGACATCCGGAGCTGAGATTAGAGCTCCATTAGAAGAAAAAGCTTCCACTGCCAAACTTAATGGGCTTCCAATCCCAGACATATCTGCACACCATGTTGTGCTCCTGGATCTGCTAATGAATCATGTGTCCACAGATGCTGCGGGTGATAGCTACAAAGTCTGAGCACAGGCTGCTTAGACAACGCTTACACAATTATTACTGTTTTCTGTTGCATGATCTGCAGTGAAACTCGAAAAATTCCAGGAACATCTGAAAACAGAGGAAGAGGTTGAACTTAAAAAAAAAAGAACAAAACAAAACAGGACAGGAAAGAAATATAAGCTATAAATTTGCACTGAAAAGAATGAGGAGGCCATGGCTAATTACAGGAATGCAGAGGAATATTTTCTAGCTGGCTGCTGGGAGGGGATCCAAGATTACCACTGAAACACGGATCAGTCACCCCCAAACACAGCTCAGTGATTCCAGGTGAGATATGCAGAAACGAGCAAAGAAGCAGCTCCTGACAAATTAACTCAGACTGAATTTTTTCTTGTGTAAAATCTTGCACCAAACAAGAGCTTCGAAACCCCACCCTACATTTTCCTGAAGGTTTGTTAAATAAGCTTGCGTCTAAACCCTGCCTAGTGGCGGCACCCAGAGGGAAGGGGCTCCAAACCAGTCGGACTCAAAGGCAGTCCTTTTCTAGAGACAACATCCTTGTGCAACCAGGGGTTGTGTCCAAAGGGATCGGCTTCCTTGGAGATGGCGGGGGAGCCTGAACTGGCCGTATCCCGCTAGTTTGCCGGGCTCTGCGCAGAAGAGCCGGCTTTGGGAGAAACTTCCCATTGGCAGGAGCAAGCAAGAACCATGCCCAAATGAGCGGAGAGCAAAAAATCACTTCTTATCTCCAGGTAAACCTCTGTGGCATCACACACCTTCTAGCAGTGTGCAGTATTTATCTGAGGCATTAATGGAGTGTCACAAATGAGCATGAAAGTGTTACGTATCCGTATCTTAACTGAGATAACTTTTTGAACCCAAATAATAAAGAATTCATTGAATTGATTTTAGCTGATTGATGGCAATTCTTAAAAAAGTGACTTTCAAATGTCTATCTGCTAGTCAAAAGAATAAGAATAAAGCAATACATAAGCAATATATAAGAAAAGATATAAATATTCATAAATTTCAAGTGTGTCCTCATCTGAAAAGTAAACATCTGGCATATTAAATGTCAAAGTGAGCATTAAGGCTTTCAGTCTTCTTCACAGTAGGTTATGTTATAACCTACACACCTTATGTCATATCAGTGGGTTATACGATAACCTACAAGTGAGTTATATTAGAACCAATAGATATTATTAGTTCCATATTATAACCTACTGTAAATTTAAAAAAATCCAGGAAAATACAAGGAAAAATACTTACAAATGTAGTTTTTACCTCCTTAGATAATGGATAACTAATATCTACATTGTCATACATTCCCAAAAAGCCTACTGCACTTACAAAAGCCAACTAACTTTGCCCCATATATGTCTAAAAAACCGCTTAATACGTCCATTGCATTTGCAGTCACTGACAGCAGTAAGAGCCAGACTAGGACAGACTACAGCTCTCAGCACACAACCGCAACGCTTCATACTTTTCTATCTCGTTCAATAAGCAACTAGTTAGAAAGATAGAAATAACACAGCAGCTGTCAGTCATTGCAATAGTCTCATCTCCTTTTTTTTCCTCTATATTTTCCAGCTCAACGCAATGACCCACCTGGCTGTCCCTACTCCAGAATCCTGCTCTGGGCACTTCTTCTAAATCTTCCACCCCCAAAACTGAAGATTTCTGTAACAAGCGCAGCAGAAGTCCGTTCAACTCTGATACAGGCCAATATTAAGATCGCTCCTGTTGGAGAACCTCGCTGCATTCACGCAGCAACGGATCTAAGCCTATTGCACATTTTTTCCTTACATGCAAGCTGCCATCTTGTAAGAAAGGAGGAATAAACATATGGATATGAAATATGTTGGAATAATCACTTTCTGCACTGATACTTGACTGTCTGTGTAGACATCAGAGAACACATAATATCTAGCTTTCTACATGTTGTGTTATTTCACACCGCCTCCCATTTCACACAGAAAAGGCATTTGACTTTGTCTAATACAAGCTCAATTTCTCGTAGATTTACCACCAAGAAGAATCCAAGTATCTAAAGTAGTCTTATTTATTTCAGCAAAAATATTGTAAATTTAAGGTAGGAAGTGGTAAAAGGGCATCAACATTACAATGACTAATGAAGATAAAGGTCACATAACTTGCTTGAGTGCACAGTTCACTATTTTTTCAAGGGAACAAGAAAAAAATGGGCCTAGTGCGCAGCAGCTAAAAACCTGTTTTCTACTTACACATTTAAGACTTACACTGTTCAGACTGAAAATTATACAGATTTAGAAAATATAGTGACAGAACTTTATTAGAAACCACAAAAACATGGACTAACTAAGCACAACATTTAAGAAACTCATTTTGCTTTTCAAAGATGACACGGAGCCAATTAAACATGAAATAACAATGCAGAGATTTACATCCTACGTGATTCAGGCATTTAGACAAGAAAGAATTTGGGGAGAGGGGAAGTAAGTGAGGAGCGGAGACATTGCTCTGTCTGTTCTCCTGTGTGATTAATAAGCAAACTATGTATCATCGCTTCTCCAACATTTCAGAAGCATATCTGGTCTTTTTGGGAATCTATCTTAGTATGCCAAGTAGCTGCCAAGACTTCCACACTCTCCATGCAGATGATTAAAGTGGTCAAAATATTGTTATGTGAAAAATGAGTAAGTCAGAGGATAATGAATCTCTGGATTTCGAGTCGTCTGAAAAACCTCAGAAGAAATTTGGCAGCGTGGGACATGCTTAGGATGAGACGGAGCAGAGGAGAACACAGGCACGAGGTCTCAAAAAACCGTCCTGCACCGCGGCGCTCAGAGGTTTGTACCACTTTGTAGCTTGAACCTGCTCTGTTTTCTTCCTGTTTATTTTGTCTCCGTTGAATAAATGTGGACATGAAGCAACAAAACAATGACTCTTTTATAAAAACCTACCCCTGCAACTGAGCGAGCTGACCAGTTTCGTAGCATCTAGCTGCCACCAAGAGTTTGCATTTGCACTTGCTGTGCACCTTGTCCGGAAGGAGAAAGGCACTGTTCTTCCCAGGCCACATGGTACAAGCATGGCACATCCACTTCGCCGCTCCCCTCACCTTTTCTCACATGAAAAATGGAGAAGATCTGCTGGCATCATAAGGATCTTGCTTTAATTAATTACCTCTTCTCGCAGCAGAGTGTTCAGCTCGCTATGCTATTCGTATTATTATTGAAGTACAGATCCTCCACGCTAATAAGTATCCTGGAAACATATGCAACTAAATGGCTGGATACAGGAGATACTTAATGTCGTCAGATGTTTTAATGGAAAATATAAAAGTTTTGAGTCCTACTTTGACCTGGGTGGGCTTTCATTAATTAGAGCAAAGTATTGTGAAAGCCGTGGAGGGGTGCAGCAGGGGCTCAGCTCTCGATCTGACGCTCCTCGTAGCAGAGGGATGGCCACAGCCAAGGTCTGCAGCGCCGCTGGTCAAAGAGCAAAGCTAATAATATCGATATTCATGGGTGATACTTTTTACCTATTTTCATTCTTTCAAGTCTCCTCCTTTTCCTCAAACCAATTAACGCCCTTCCTAGAGAGTCAAGCCAAGCTTTGTCATTTATACGTAGCTTGGAAATAGATGCACAAAATTCACCTGTTTCCCTTTTGTATTTGGAAGAGCGTTCCCCAGGACTGCTCTGTCTTTCCAGGGATGTAAAAGCAAGAAATCTTCCAGAACGCAGAGTTATCCGAAACACATTTTGATCTGTAAATACTATCCTTAAAAACAAAATCCTCCAAACCTACATTTATAGGCTTACTTTCATGATGACAGTTTCGCTACATTTGTTGAATTGTAAACCATGTAAAGCTCAGCAATAAAACGTCTGCAATCTGTAGCGGTAATGGGAGGCATGTCTCATAAACAAGATAAGTTGTTTCTTGCCAATATTGTTACACTTCATAAATACGAACTCAAGTCTGTTTTGCGTTTCCTAGATCAGTAGCAGACTTCTATTTTAATTAAACACAACATATAAAATATTCATTTAAAAAACAAACATTATTGTTTTAAAGACATTATGCTAAATTAAATTATAGTGCTTTTGCCGTAAAGTTCTTGCACAAAAGAACACTTTTGCATTCTGAGTGGACCGAGACAGCACAAGTGTCCGTCAAAAACCTATAGTAGGAAGATGGTAGCTGCCCTACGACTAAATAAACTATTTATATTTCCTGATAATGTAAGTGCTTATATGAACTCATTCCAATTTCCGAAGACTACTTATTTCAGCTGTGGTTGTAATTAAGAAACTACATCACATGGCAGCAAGGAAGATCCTGCCAGTCCCATTTTATGCAGCAGAACTACTAAGTGTTTCACTTTGCACTGACATAATTTATAGTCTCATTTCATTACACTAATGCTGGATATCTTTGATAGAGCCGTCTGTGACAGTCTCTACCCAAAAGTACTTTAGTTTTTGAAAGCTACCCTTTTGAGTATAGATTGGCTAGGATTCCAGAATATGCTGACGATACATATCAGCTAGAGCCCCATTCAATAAAAATGCTATTTCTAGTTTAGTAACACAAATCCAGCTTCTGGATTTAGCATGGAATCCGAACACATTGCTTCTGACATGAGCCTCAGAGATGGTATAAATTACAGAAATGAAGTTTTTAAATTGCCAGTAAAGAGGAATTTTAGGAATTGAGAAGAAACTAGCCAGAAACATCTGAATACTGATTTGTGCTATAGAACCAGCAACCCACAACCGTGGCCTGGGTGGCAGCAGCTATCTACAGAGAGGTTTCTGCAAAATTTGGCCAGCATGGAAAAAAAAGTATTGCTCAGTCATAAATCTACCAAAACAGCCAGCACCAGCAACTCACTGTACCACAGGAACAGGCAAGCATTCCCTTCAGAAACTTCTTAGCTGGTAGCAATAGCTTGGTCGCATCACATCACCCTTCTGTGCCTTTAAATAACAGTTTTAAAATAACGGTGATCACTCAATTCTGGCTTCAAGTGTTACACATTACAACATTGACTTGTTTATTACTAAAGCCATCTAAACAGATTTCAGAAAGTAGACTTGGGCTGTCAACACCTGTACCAAATTCATAATTTTCTCAGGTCACTGCCTGAAGTGACTCTGCAAAGCAGACCAGGAGCCAGAGCTTGTTCCAGACTGGCCAATGTTGATTTAATTCCATCCTTCTACTCCAGGAGGAAACTGGAAGGAAAAGAATAGGCAAGAAGTAGCATTAATGTACTGCTAAAATTTCAGGCTTCCATGGAATTTCAGAAGAATAGAAATGGAAATATGAAATATGAGGAAAAATTAAAGTCTTGAGATGTGCCTCTGTCTTGGCTCACTGAAAAACAAGACGTGCCTCAAATACATACTCTACTAGTAATTCTCCAGCAAGGAAGTCCTCAATCAGTCCCAGATTCAAGAAGATGAAGAAAAGATGCACTGAAATCCCTGTCCTGCCAGGCTAGACAACCTGGCACCTCGTGCTGTCCTGGGGTCCTCCAGCCCTGGTGCAAGATATGGGAACTATTTCTTTTTTGCTGGTAACAAAGTGAGCTAACAGTCAGTCAACGGACTGAATGGAGAGCACATTCTCAATGGGGATCTTCAGAGACTTCCTTCCTCAGGCCATCCTTCTACAGGATTTGCCACTTTTCAAACCCTGAAACCATATTTTTCACAAGAAAAAGATGAATAAGAAAATGCATAAAACCCTGACCATCACCTTTACTCTGTCTGATGGCTGATAAGTAACATTCATTTCACACAACCATATGTTCAAGAAGAGCAAGAAACATCCTTTCCTTTACGTGCTCATCTACAGCACGATTCATCTCAGCTCATTTTTTTCAGTTTATAATTTCTAAAGGTTTAATAACTGTTTCTAATATGCAAGATCATAGTTTTTCAGTTTTTTAAAAAACCCTTTCCTTTCAAATTTCCTCCTACCTTCTGTAAATGAAATGTTTTTATTAAAAGTAGAACTGACAATTGCTGTTTGGCAAGGTTTGATGCTTTTAGCTCACATATACTTCCCTTAATCTCTTAATTTGGCAAGGCATATACTTTCATTCCGAATTGCTGTTAGTACCTCTACTGATTCATTACACACAGATATGGTGCAAAAGTGAAGTCATTTTTGCAGGTTTCAGGTTTTATAATATTGCAACATTCCTACATTAAAGAATCGGTTACAAAAGACAAACCACATGGGGAATATTTCTATTCCTAGGTGATTTACATTCAAATAAACAGAAGGCAATTTATATAAATAAATTGCAGTAATAAAAAAATGGCGCTAATCAGACTAACTATTGTATGGGATGGGATGGGGAGAAGGGATTAATCGTACTTCCAGATTGAGAAGGAATCCAGGAAGTAGGATTCCTCCCTGTCTCCTGTGTTTAAGCTTATCAAGAAGCAACTTCAGCCCTGGCACAAATGCTCCGGACTCCTCAAGAGAGATCTGAATAAGTTGGGTAAGCATTTAGGGAACTCAGACTTGATGTTTGAATCACACAGTCATTTATTTTTAGAAAATGCGTAAAATTTAAAATTACTAAATTAGACTGGTACTCAATATGTCAACAAACTGGTCAGTGATTGCCCTTCATATGGATTCCCAGTGTAGGCTGCTTCCTGATCAGTATTCTCCTCTAATGAAAAACTTTTAATGTTTTCAGATTTTGAGACAACAGAGCTATAAAAGCTGTCAATTCAGTCCCTTCCGTAGTCTGTGAGCTGTAAAATCACCAGATGGATCCTCTTTGCTTCCCCTAAAACCTGAACGAGATTTCTTCAAAATAAATCACGAGCCGTGCCGGCTCTGAAAGGACGCAGGCACATCAATTCTTTTTGCACTTCAGCGGGCTCTAACGAAATCCACGTTTTCCCTCTCCTCCTTTTCAATACATCCAAAGCTGGTGCCGGTGGAGGGGAGCAGCGACGGATAACCCCGCTGGCTGGTAGGCTGCGGGAGCAGGGAATTCAAAGGGCAGGAGGTCTGTTCTTCTCATAGCATCACACGTCCATCAGCAAGGCAATATTACACTTGTATTTGGCTGAGAAACACAGAATTTCAAGCCCGGTAGCTCCAAAGAGGGACTAATATGTTGCAATGCAAAGAGGCTGCATCCAGACGCCTAATACTTCTGGGCATTTTTTTCATCTCACAGAGCTTTAGAGAGTCACCACTTTCTCTAATAAACATCTGAACAAAAGCTGGGCTTCTTAAAGCAAGGATTTGGGTTGGCTTTGGAGGACATTTTGTATCCTCAAAGGCTTTCTGTTCTCCAAAGCAAATACGATCTCCTGAGTTTCTCATTCTCAGATGTCTAGCCTTTTCCACGCTATACCAGAAAAGTCTGTTTCTTGATTGGATATCATATTCTTTACAGGTCGTAAATATTTGCATCATGCGAAAGAAGTGACTCACCAAAGATATTTAATTACAGAGTAAACTGAGAGGTTTATTATTCATATTGCCAAATGTAGTTCAGATGGAGGTCTCCTCCACACACAGACTGTGGCCATCACCACCTTGGTTCATGTCTTCAGCAAAGCAAGACTTTGACCAGGTTAAGATCCCTCACTGCTCTCACTGCCGAGTTTGACGTGTTCTTTGTTGTTTGCCGCAGCCTAAAATCAAACGCAAACTGAGGCTCCGGTGAGGGCATCTGCAAGAACTGGACCACACGCTGCTCAACAAGACCGCGCAGAAGCCCAGCAGAAAGCAGCTCTGTGAACGTGCACAGACCACGAAAAATTCCGCTGTAGTTTTAGAATACAAAAGGTGCCGTTACGCCACATTACAGATATGGCACATTACGCCAACCCCGGTGCTAAGAAAACGGGAGCACTGTGTTAGCAGAAAGATCGTATGCCGCTTGCAGGGTGGCTGTCCCGACAGTAAATGCTGATACAACCCAGGGCGATGTTAACACCTTTGCTAAAGGAGTTTGGTGGAGACAGCTACAGTGAAGTGCGACAGAGCCTTCAATTGCCCCTATTCAGTCCAGTAGCATTGTGCTTACGCTGATCTAATCAAACTGGAATAAATTACTCTTTTTTCAGTGATTGTTATTTATCTTGAGTGGCTGTGAACTATGTTTTTGCCGATCTGAATGAATTGCTATTCTAAATAACAACTAAATTAACTTTGGTATTTCGATTAGCATGGCGAGAGCCTTGAGCTGTTTATTTTACAATCATTCAAATAACGTTCTTACTCAACGGTTTTATCATAACATTTTCATACGCTAGAACTTGCATAGCGTTTAGCAAATTGAGAACAACTAGCAATATCAACACCAATTCCAGAACACAGTCAGTAGCTAGAAATGCAATGTTACCCCATTTTACAGAGGGAAATGCAAACACTACATTGAAAAACTTCTGCAGAGCCACATCGAAAGTCATTAGCAGAATGTATATAACCATTATTTCTGTAAAAGTTAAGGATATGTTTAATAGGGAATATATAAAGCATCTACATGAAATTAAGCATGTTCGTAATTACTGTGATGACTCAAGGAATGTTTCAGCAGGTGTGTAAGCAGAGTCACACCTCCTGAATAGGAATGGGAATATGAAATTGCCTTTTTATTATCATACTAGTTAGGCAAAGAGCCATTTAGAAAAATATATACTAAAAGTTTCTGCCAAGTTAAATACTTTCTAACATATTAACTATTATTAAAAATGCTTAAGCAAATCCCCAGGCATCTTTATGTTTCCCAACTGTGTACGATATGCCTCAAACATCCTGTACGATCCTAATAAGCAGTTACGTACCTTCTGTTACAAATATATTAAAGCACGGAGCCTACAACAGGCTGTATCTGGGCGTAGGACTCTGTGTACGTATTTGGGAAAGGAAGGAGCATGTCTCACGATTGCTTCACTCTGCCGTTAGGAACGATGAAAACCTCTCATGGGGTTCGGCAGGGGTCCCTGGAGCCGGGAATTCTCAACGTCATAGACATGGGATCAAGAAGCACCACTGATATTTTTCAGCTGGACCAAAGTCCAGCTCAGCAACATTTTCCAAAGTTAAAAAATTTACTTCCATCAATTCTAAATATACGTAGAGCTAAATATAGTAAACCTCAACTTGAAAAATCACGGCTAAAGCTAACATACACTCAGGCTCAGTCTGTGCACCAGCTGTGGATAAAAATGTGCTGAAAAGTAGAACATTTTGTCTCTTTTCATTTATCAAACATTCAGTTGCAAACACACAGTCATCTGTTTAAGAAGAGCTGAGAATCTGTTAAAATTATTCATTTGATGGTTTTGAGAATTTAAATCACAATTTTCTCTGCAATTTCAATTCTCAGGTAACTTTTTATGGATAATGCTTTCAATCTAAAAAACTGGTTACTGGAGGCCTTTTTTTAAATGTACTTATACATCTTGGCAACAATTTTTCATTTATTTGGTCAAATGGGGAATTAATTAATATAAGCAATGTCATTTTGCTAGACAGTTGTAAAACACATATCTGCATCATGCCTGCAGATTAATGAATCAACCTAACTGCTACTATAAATTCACATATTATTTTATTTCTTTTCTCAGTATGTTATCATAGGTAGCGTGGATTGCTAATGTGTTGTCAACTTTGACATTTCCATCTTTCCCAAGGAAGGATTTACATGTTTATACAATTAACTAAGTCCCTAAATGAATCTGTGTGATCAGGAATAAGGCAACACAGGACCCAGGTGGGCTCCAGATGAAAGGTTTTAAGCAGACCTAGGACTTTATCCTTTATTTCTTTTTCAAACCTGTAAGAATAATAAAGGATGGTGCAAGGATCCATCGAACTGGTGATTCTTGGTAAGCCAAATAAAATTTTCACTGTCTAGAACACAGTTGTCTGTATCAGAACTAATTCTGCATAGTCTCTCCAAGGCCCAGAGAAAGCAGTATGTTTACTTCTGCTTCTTGATCACTCCTGTTCCCTCTCTGGCTGTGTCCTGTTCGAGTCCCAATCCTAATGCCCCTCGTCATCACTCTCTCTCTTCTTTCTTCCTTGCACATTTCCTTAACAGTTTGCTTTCCTCTTCTTTCCTCTCACAACAAAAATATGTATTTAGCCTCTGTCATCTTAAAAATGCCTGATGCTACCTATGCTTCTCCCATTGCCCTTTCTCCTTTTTTCTCCTTTTTCCACCTTTTTTCTGAGTTCTCTGGAGCTCTTTTGCCATCACTCCCTGGTGTCCTTTCCCCCTAACTCTCTTCCAGATTGCTTCCCTCCACTTCCCTCCCCTTGGACTTCTTCAGCTCTGCTAAAGAACCACCTTCCAAGGACAGAAACGTTGCAAATTTCCCTTACTTCTTCTTAAACTCAAAAAACAGTATGACTTCATCTTTTTTTAGACCACCAATTGCCAGTTGTTTGTTTTTTATTTTATTTTCCTTGACCTTAGCTTCCAAGGTTCCATCACCTTTTTTCTCCTCTCCACTCTCTATAGAGGAGGATGGGCCTTCAAGACACTCCTACATTACATTTTCCGTAAGCAGCTTTGACGTATCTTTACATTTGAGGACACCATCCCACTCAACTACCTCCTCATCCTCTCTCAAATGCTTCCTAAAAACTCATGGTGTTCCTGGTGACAGGAAAAGAGTTCATCAAAGTGCTGGCACTGAATTGCTCTGCGAGTGAACCTCCTACGCCCTGGGATAAAAATAAACAACAACAGTCAGAATTATTGCTAAGAAACCATATGCTTCAGATTTTTGGCTATCACCAAAAGAATGGAATTGTTGGTACTCTGGGTCCCGGAGAATCAAACCACACATAAAGTAAAAATAATAATAATAAATTTTTCAGCTAAGTTTGAAGTATAGACACTTTGATGAAGTGCATTGGCTGTATTTTTTAATTCTTAGCAAACTATTTTAGATTGTTAAAGTATATCTTATGTTATTTTTCCTCCCAACTCAGAGCCCCAGACAGCTGGAGGTGTTTAAAGGAAAAAGTAATGTGCATTTTTTCCACAATATGTAGAATTCCTATTCTTATATTAGTTTTTATTCTTAGAAGCTCAAGCTGAAATTTGAGTTCCACTGCAACGCTCCCACTAATTGCCTTGAATAATTCAAATTTTACCACTCTCAAGGGCACAACTGGAGCCAGACTGTTATAAGCCATATTTGTTACTCTGGAGCCAACAAAATAAGTATGCTTTATGCTGTAGAGCACGCTGAGCTTAAGTTACATTATTTTGTTTGTTTCGAATTTAAGACAAGTGAACAAAATCACAGTGGATTGGCTTGTCAAAGGAGCCTACCAATAAACACAGAACAAGCCAAATTTTACTTTTAAAGCAGCAGGAATACGTCAAAATCACAGTGTAACCCTGAAAATTGTACTTTGCCGAACAAAATTAGAAAAGGCCTAAACTGTGGGATCTCTCTATTTTTGGCTCAAGAGAGACATTCTGAAGCTGCTGCTGATTTGAAATGGGTCCTGAAGAGAAGGAAGGAAGGAAATTAGAATTTTTTTTAACTTACAAAATTGTCTTGCCTGTGTAATAACACTGAGCATGACTGTCACTCTGAAGACATATTAGCTCATTTAGGTAATTAGTGTGAGCAGCATGTTTCCCTGCTTATTCCATTCAATTATAGGGTGCTCACTTTGTCATTACTGGAGTATCTTAATGTGACTTGTAATTAGTGTAATTACAATCCAATGTTAATTATATCTGCCACTTAGACATAATTTTATATAGTAATGGTCTTATTCTCAATAACCTTATTATGTTGTTTATTCAAACAGGAATTTAGCCTTCTTTCATGCGTCAAATATGGAGATTACAAAAAGTACTGCCTGTCATTTTTGTAGTTATGACTAGGGGATCTTTGCATTGCAAAATCATATTTGGGGCAATCAATGAATGGAGAAAACCAAATTATAGAGACTGATTATTAGAGACATGCTGAACTAACAAAAACTGTTTGCACAGGAGGCACATTAAGACGTACTGTGGTTCACGAGTGCCGCAGAGAGAGAGGTCAGTGTCCATAAGTTAACCCGAGAACAAGAGACTGCACTATATAAAGTATTCGGGGTGGTGTATATACTTCTAGTGGTGGTATTGCTGTTTCTCTTATTTGCAGGGTAATAAAACAGCAAGACTAGATGTGCCAAATAACGTCCCGGGGAAAGCTTCTCAATGGCAAGGACGCCTTTTAGCGCATCCGATAAGGGGCTTTATTTTTTCAACAGCATTCTTGGGGGTACAGCCAGACTGTGGGTTCAGTTCAGACAAGGCGTGGGGGTTTGGACAGTCCTTCCCGCTTCCTGAGCTTTGCTTCACCTTGCGGGGTTGGGCTTCTTCTGGACGAAGCAAAACTGAAAGACATGCCCCAGGAAAACCCCTGATGTTCTCCTGTGGCACCAGACCATGACGAGTCAGAATAAAAAGCCACCAAACGCGGCCAGCGGGTTCTCAGCACCATCTTTCTCTACAGACCTGCTCCCACTGGGCCCCACCACTTGCTGCTACAGCCCTAAGCTCATCAGACAGTAAAGACAGAGTCGTTCTGTAAAACAAGGTTTTCTTGGAATTAGCCCCAGACTGGAATAAAATCTTTCTGGAAGAAAAGAGTGCTCCAGACCCAAATCACACCCTACCCCATGCGTTCTTACCTGCTATCTCTAACGTACACAGTGATATATATTTAGATTAAACAACCCTAAAAGAGCCAGTGAAAACATTGCGCATATTTCTCCCTCCACAGAGACCCTAAAGGACAAGTAACACATGACAAATATTAGTCAAGTTGTTTAATGCATGATGTTGAAGAGTGGCATAAGAACCGGAGGAGCGGAGAAGGGAATTTGGCAGCTCTCTGGGAGATGGAAACTGAGATCCCTCCTAATCCATGTCTTTTACTGAGAGTCTGAAAAGGGTTTCAAGCTTTGAGCTCGCTCTTCAGAGGCTAATGAATCATTCAGATTTCCATGGCTCAGGGTGATGTCCCAAGACAGCTGGCAGCTTTCTTTGAGCTTAAGAAAATCAAGAAGTTTCAAAATGAAAGCAGAGAGTCAGTGAAAATAAAAGTACATCAGGGGCGTGTATACCAAAGAATGGTGTTATCGCAAACCCAGCTGGATAACCAGGAAACATTCTCCAGTACTGAAGAGAAGCTTAAGGAGCAAAATCCTATGTTGTGAGTTAAGCCCTCTCCTTTGCTCTCTGCTGCGGAGAAGCCTTTCTCCCAGGTCCGTGTGGTTCTCCACATCACCGATCTCTGCCTCTTACCAGACACGCAACCCAAATTCAAAGGTTTGCTCTTGTTCGTCTTCCCAGCTATCGCCTTTTGGAAAACATGTGTGCACAGGCACGTTCCCGCATGAGCTACTGGAAGCAAATTCTGCTTCTGCCTTAGGCCCCTCCGAAAGGCAACACAGCTCTCTTGTTTTTCTCAGGATCACACACAGCTCTGGAACTATTCTAGCAGCCTCACGTGCAAGGCATCGCCTTAGCCCCTTTATGTTTCTTCCACAGAAAATAGAATTATTTTTACTATTAAATCTGTTGCATTAAGTGGATATGAAATCTGCTTAGATTTACTTTAAAACTGTCAGGCATCCTCGTATCACTCCATTGAAAAAAGAAATCAAATTTAAGATATTTATTGACATTTTAGAAATGCTTCCAAGGAAAAACAAAAATACTTTGCTTGTTGTTGTTTCAGTGGTTGCACAGAACACATCTGGGTTATCACAGTTCCATAATCCCAAGGTTCTTTCAACAAGACAGTTCTTATTATAGGAACTTCATACATGAAAGCATCTCAAATACAACAAATAACTTAGTGCACAACATTGCTCAGGTAGATACCTTACTATGATGAAATCAAATATATCACTTGGTTATACAATACCTATAGTCTATCCTTCATGCAATATAAATCTTACTGGTACTAGTGGTTTCTCACTGGCTGCCAATTAAATCATGTTTCTGCCAATAACGCTCAGTAAACAGACGGGCATACCTGGTTTACTTCCTGCTTATTTTTTTTTTTTTTTTTAACCTCAAAGTCCATCTCCTAATAGCAGGCAGTGAATTTACAGCTCTCCAGTGGCTGAAGTCACTCAGCCTTCAGCCCTGTGCACTGTAAGACCACACGAGGACTGCTGTAATCACCTCGAAAAGCACCGCCTGTTGCATTTTATTGCTTAAATACAGGCAGCAGGGGCACCTCTGGAATGTGCGTTCAAACCAAGGCTGCTCAGTAACTATTAACCAGCAGTTATCCTAACTAAATTCTCCCACTTTCTTTGGTACCTGAAAGGACACAGCAGGAAGAGCAGGTCCGCTGTGTAAGAAACGTCTCTTGTCTCTGACCACCTTGCTGTCCTGCTAAAACAGTGCAAAGTTACGTGTGATAAGAGGTTAGTTTCCTACTTTTTAGTATTTTTTATAAAAAAAATGCTGTTACAGGCCACTACAGCTACAGGTGAACTATGCTTGAAAACGAATTCAAGATGACTGGAAAAGGAGAATTTTGTGCTAGCTCTTCATACATATTCTTAACCCTAGGACAAACTGAGAGCTGGTGACATCTCCAGGAATCATTTCCTACCTGGATTTGCTTGTTTCCCTTGGAGAGGTCAGGAGTGACCACATAGGGGCCCATTGCACCGGTTACGTTGCCTGCTCAGGAAGGATTTTGAAGGCAACCTCCAGGATGGGTTTCTGTCTTCCACATAGCGCCCAAACAGCAGGGTTTGCCCACCAAAGGAGGCAGCCAAAGATGACGGGGTCCATTCACCTCTTCCAAGGAGCGATAAAGGTCCACCATGGTGCTTCTCAGACAGGTTTCCTCAGATACTGTCCTGAGACTTTCAGGGAAGAACTTGTCACAGTCTCTGCAGGTAATTTATTCCCGTACTTAACTACCTTAGTATTAGAAACCGTTCCCTCGGTTTTTAACCAACTCTTCCCTGCTGTGATTCTTTGAGATCATTACTCTTCTTCTGTCACAAGGGGCATGGGGAACAGATTGCTTCTTGTCCTCTCGCAGCAGCCTTTTCCATATTTGAAGACTGTATTACTCTCATTGAGCGTCCTGAAACTAGAGGAGAAAACAGTGCAAAGACTAGATCTGGGAAATATGCTCAGCCTCTTCGTTCCTAGGCTCTTCCCATTCATTCCTGTAGTCTTATTCCCTCTTAGTCACCTTCTGCACCCTGTGGTCCTTATTTCAGCAAAGATCGCATTGCTCTGCCTCCTCAGCACCACACTAGCTCCTGAGCCACCCATATCCCTGATCCCACAGCTAAGGATGTAAAACTAGAAATGGAGTGTCATCAGCAGGACATCTATGAAGGCACCAGCAAACACACAGAGAGCTACCAGGGAGCTCACAGGCAACCAGCAGTCACCTAGAGCACGACTGTACCCATGAAGCTGGGCTACGATGAAGACAAATGGCAGCGATGCTCCACCAGCGGTCAGGCGTCCTGTCAAACAGTCTGCATCTAAGCACCGAATCCCTGTCTTCTCGTACAGCTTCACAGCAACCATAATGTCAAGTCCCAAACAAGTGATGAATTATGTCAATTACTGTACTGCAGACATACAAGTCACGCTAATGCGCAGCAAATACAGCGCTCCTTTAATTACAGTTACAGACATGTACATTTGTTTTTCTTAGTAATTAAAATGTTCTATTGTACTTAATACTGTTATCTGTATTCTTTGGTTAAGTGCAATTTAATTTGCTTTCTTAAGAAAGCTGGGTATAATTTAAAATTAAAAATAGATTTCTTTTGCTAATATTCTTTTCCTAATGCTATTGCTTTCCATGACTGCAGATCTAGAACACAGTAACTTCTCCTGAGTTTGTTCACAAAGTTTCTAGAGGTTAATGCTGTTCTAAAGCCCAAGAAAACATTTATTTGTGATAGGTTCAGGAAAGATTCCTGGTTGCTAAAGTACTTAATGCGATAAATGCGGTACCTGAAGAGTTTGCAAGGCAAAGGGGCGTTCGCAAGGAAAGCAGAGGTTGCACTAGGGTACTCCCTTGAGTGCCCTGTTCAGAGCCGATGTGCTGTAATTAATTCCAGAACAGCTGAAGGAACTCCCCTTAAGCCCTCTAAGATGAAAAGTTCCCCTGCAAAAGGGGAAACATTTTAGGATATTCCACAGTTGAGAAAAAAAATCACAGTGCCGATGGAAGCAGCTCAGTCCCACACCCACCTGCCCAGGGAAGCGGAGACCCTTCTTACTCATCGTTTCTTTATTGCCGCTCACAACCACACGTGGGAAGGTGCAAATATAAATTTGGTCTGTCGTTAACATTATTATTTGCCTTGTCACAGAATAGAAAGAATCTCTTCCCTGCAGGAAATTATTATATTCCTGCTTTGCATACTGTCCCCTCTGCGGCCACAAGCCATCCATAATCAGCTCGCCCAGAAGGATCAAGGATGGAAAAAGTTACAGGAAGGAAAAGTATTTCAGCAGACATTCAGGGATGAAATACTGCAGACTGTAGTACTGACTACCATACATCCTACACAAACCAGGAAGATATCCAGACCAAGAGCTTTAAACCACAGTTTGGCTGACTTGCATTTCTAGAGAAAAGAGATTTTTTTTTTGTAAACAGCATGAGCGAACAGCGGGCTCTTACAGACTCTCGAAGAATGTCCTCGCTCGTGTTTGCCGCACAGTGAACAATTCATTTCGAAACGCGCTTTCCCCGACGGCTTGCCAACAGCAGACTTTCTCCATCTTACGGTGTCCCAGAAAGGGGGATATTGTGAAAGTGTTCACAAGGGATGGCCTGTTTTAATCTCAGCTGTCATTTCCAATACTGTTTAAGTTTACGCAGTCTCTCTAGGAAGGATGGAGCAATGTTTAAACATCATCCACTCCCTTCCTGTAAATTCTTACACTGTTTTTATTCTTTAGCTCAAGCTGGAGAATCTCAAACTGAATCTGAGATCCTGTTCTCCCTCTATGACTCATTTGTAGAGCACAGAAATAATAACACCAATATTCACTTAAGAGGTTACGGTCCGGTCCAGATTCACAAACTTTCATATTTTCATAGTTCAAGAACTGGAATTTCCCCAGCCCACCTTTCATGCAAAGGCTCAACTGTGGAAATACTCTTCCGAAGCAGATTTTTGCTTAACATGAAACACAACGCTATTCAAACCCAAATACCAATACCAATATTATCTCAAACCAAACAGATTCAGACATTATGTCAGAAACCAGCTGTCTTGCAGGATTACCGACTTACAGGCAGGGAAAGAGTCACCTCCCGCATTCAAAGAGCAGCAGCAAGTTCTGGAGAAGTTGCTCCCAGCCCTTGGCTGTGAGCTTGAGACCCACGCTGCATCATCTTCCCCTCCACCAGCTGCGCTTATATTTCCCGGGATACACGGATCCTGCCCTGGTTTGCAGTTTATTCTCAGATTCAAGGAAACCCAAACCTCACAAAATAATAATAAACATCACAAAGCCTCACGGTACAGAAATAGAAATAGAAAACTGAGGGAGGAAGGCGGTGCGTTAATTCAGCATAAACCCTCTTACTCCCACAGAAGGTATCTCAAAACCCGCACAGTTAATGAATTAAGTCTGCATTTGTAATGAGGTTAAATGAAGCAAGACTGGGTCACTACTATGAACATTTCACACTATTTTAGTGACAAAAAGGTAGACTCTTAAGTGGAAAATTTACAAACAGGATTAGGATATGTAACTCCCATTGACTAGCAGTTTCAGGTACCTAAAAATCTTTGCAAATCTCTTAAAACATCCATTTTTAGCCAAACAGTTGGAAAGGGAATTTACCTCATTACCAAATCTTTTGCTCTGCATGTCGAGAAGCCAGTTTTCATACAGGTATGGTAGCTGCACACGGTTAACAGGCCTTCATAATTTAAAACCAGACAAGAGGGACAACCATATCCTGCCTATATGATAGGTGTCAGCCCAGGATAACGTGAAGAACCTAAAGCACTGCACTATGCTGTCCTTTACGCCAGCAGTTGCATTTATGACGTGTCAACCAGCCTAGCAGGGCTTTGTATTTCATTAAAACCTTACCGCGTCCCCAGGGGACTGCAGCCCAAAATGCACTGCCTACACCAGCCGCCTTAACGTCACGTGTTAAGGACACATGGCTCACCAGGATGGACCCTGTCTGAATACGCCACGAGCGACCTTACTCTTTCAGTTTTCTTTTTATACCGAGATTTTCCTCCTCTTGTGTGCTTAAGCTCCAAGCAACTCATCTACATTTCTCCACGACAACTCCCCAGCTCTTCAGAGAGCACATCGAGGCAAATGCTATCATAGCCAAGGAAGAAAGCAGCACTCTCAATTTAAATCAGCGTAGTTTAAGCCCTCTAGCAAACCAGACCTCAGCTGCAGGCTCTCCTCTGCGTCGCTGCTTCCCAGCCATCGCCACCCTCACGTGAAAGAGCCCCTCCTGCCACGAGTCAACGGGACTCCTTTGACTCAAGTAGCTGGGAACCCATTTGCACAGCTGGTGAATTTGCCCCACTTGCTATTATTAAAACCTAAACAAGAAAGGCACAGACACAGAATTCATTTCTTTTTTGTTGGGTGGTTTGTTGTTGGGTTTTTTTTCCTGGCAAACAAAACACCGCCAGAATACTATACTGCTGCAATACTCTATCCCAGAGTTTAACTCAGCCAGCTGACACATACTAAAATTACAACTTGTACTCTCAGCACCAGGATTTTAACATGTGCTAGTTAACCTCTGTTAAAAATTCTCCTCTTTTCCCTTGTGGCTGCAGGGACATATGTTTTCCCACAATGTGCAGTCGGGGTATAAAAGTAAGAGCCCTCCTGGTCTGCAGCCCAGCCACCTGAACTGCCCGCGTTAATCCCTTTCTCTGTCCTAAGAGGAAGGGATAATATAATTAATACATATATACAGTTATGTATAATTAATAATATAACAAAAGCTTTCTGCTCTGAAAAGCAACAGTTAGATATTCAAGCTCTCTGTCAGGCCACATAATATACTTTGTAAAGCACTTTGCAATATGTACAATTTCAATTTTCCAGCAGAGACCAAAACAAATTAGCAGCTTGTATTCCTCTGTGCTTTGATAATAATTTGCTTCCAGTTCTGTGTCGGTGATCAGGGTTAGTGTAATGAGGGGCAGGAAATAGTAACATCCTAATTAAACTGGGGTGCATAGGAAGTAAACCATAAATCAGCTAGTTAGCTGGAGCTCAGTGGGCAGTATTCCTCCCATGTGCTGAAAAGAAATGAATTTTAAAAAAATAGTAATAAATTAAAAGCCAGAGCAGAAACAGAAAGAGAACTGCTTTGACCTGGATCATATTTGCCCAAGTTCGGTTTCAAAATCTTTTCCAAGACTGCATGCTCTTACTTAGTACGTACGGGTTCCTGGATGCCACAGAGAACAGGATATTCATCTCCAAACTTAAAGATGTACTTTTTTGTTTGGGGGGCCAAAATGATGATGCACAAATTGCATTCTCCTTTATGAAATTACGCTACTTTACATTTACACCAACAACCCCCGTACATTTGTGGATCAAGAAACAACTGGCCTCAGCAGCAATACAGGAGATACAAAACCTACAATGAAGAACCGCAGCATCAGCAAAACTACACTTTTTACTAAGTTCACCTTGCAGCACTTACAGGAAAATAAACTTACTATATAAAGTATGTCTTACCTGCACAAGGAAGTCTCTGTACTCTCCTGCAGTTACACATACAGAGCCCCCAGAGTGGAAGCAGCATATGCTTATGGAAGGACTTTTTCTGCTGGCTTAGTAACACCAGCTTTTAGGAACGTAAGTGAAGCAGAGAAGAGCTCCTTGGTCGGGGTAGCTGCATCCACATCACAGCCTTTTGCACGGTGATATCATCTAGAGGCATGAATTTTTCACAATGGCAGCAAACATAGCTACGCCAGCAAAAGGCTGCAATGAGGCCACAGCTCAGCCTTCTCACACCACAAGGGGAAACTGCACGTGTCTATCAATGGGAGGGAGAGGAACAAACCCGAAGTGCCAAAATGCTTCAGGAGGATCAGTCCCTTTTATTTTGGGGTTTCCAGCTGGCTGGCTGGAGAAAAATTTAAGATTATTTCCACAGGAAAGTTATCATGCAAGCCCCAGATCCAGAACTGTAAATGCATTCACGCAGCGCTTTTGGCAAACATATGTGCACCTTCAGGATCAGGACTTCAGCATTGCCACATTCAGGCTTTTCCCATATTGCCTCCGTTTATTACACTTCTTGGGTTTTTTGGATATAAACTTGCTTAGGTGGCTTACATGAAAAACTGTGCTGAAATAACTGTCAATAGTATCAGTAGGAATAACACCAAGTATCAATATCTTGATCACAGTCATTCAAGAAAAAAAAAAATAATGTTTGAAACCAAATTGAAAACACTATCTCCTTCCACCACAGAAAGATTTTCTGGGGATCTGCAGATCCTTAAGTGTTTTTCCAGGTCAACTCAATAATCCCCATTTGACTCTGAGACCTACGCATGAGGACTGCTGTGCACGTGCCATTTCACAGCCAAAACTGGTTTCTCTTCACCCTTCCCAAAGCTTTCAGTCTTATCAATGAACAAAATCAGGTAAAGTTTTTGAAGCTACTTGAACATGAAAAGGAGCTAAGTGTCTTCAAGTAAACACAAGAAGAGCTGAAATAGCTCAAAGTCCAGAAGACCTCTGCGATGAAACTCCAGAAGCCCAATGTATCACCGCTCTACATGACAGAGATTGGGGGTGATATCCTGAAAAAATCCCCTGCTGTGCTGCGTTAACATTAAATATCCAGCAGAGCGTTTGCCCTGATCTATCAGGGAGCCAGTCTGAATTTAGCCTTCATCCATCATTTATCTGCTATTAAGATCTATTTATTTCAAAAGTGATTTTGTAGCTTCAAGTATTACATGGTATTTCTTCCAAATAAATAGCATATTTGATGCTAATAAATCCCCTGGGTTGCTGGCATTGGCATTGGCACAGCATGTCTAATATCGCATGTAAATAATACATACAAGATGTCCTCTTAAATCAAGTGTTAGACCATGATATTAAGACTTCTGCCTGAGGGCTCTAAACCCCTATGTAATATTCATTATAATTACTTCATTAAGCCTGCTTCTTTAGTACCTTTACACCAAAGCAATATCACTGAAGGAATTTGAAGGAATCACCTAATAACACCAAGGTAAGTCACAGGAGGGTCGGGACCTCTGTTTCTGAAGCATCCCAGTAAACATCCTTCGGAACCAGTTAAAGACAGACCCCAGTCCCAAAGAGCTGAAAACTTGGGGTTTCAGACCCCGTCCATTCCACGAGGCTTACGAGCGGAGACTGATGGTGTGAAGCGCTGAACATTCATTTCAAATGGCTTCACGTTGAGCCAAGCACAGCTCCTGCAACGTGCTCCCAGCAGAGGCAGGAGGACTTACTCAAACTAAGGTACGCTGCTCACAGCTTCGCTGTCTCTTGTATTAAATTTGTGGTTTACAACATTCTCAGAAAGAGCATAACCATAAAAGTTAAGACAAGTGACCATTTCCATGGCCTGTGTCATGCTGCGTGGGACACTGCTCATCCTAAACATCAGGAGTAAATATACAACTGCAACAGCTCTCTTGGCTTGGCCAGACCTGGGGTATATCGCCTGCATCAAAGCTAGGAGCAAATAACGCAGAATTTATTACTGCATATAATATTAACAGTGCATATTATTGTTTCTTTTTACTGTTTTGTTCCAAAAATTGGTATTTCTAAACAAACATCTTTTTCAACATGTCTTAGATCTGTGGTGGAGCTGACACCATCCATCAAAACATGATATCCCTTTTAAGGTAGTAAATCCAAAAGGATTAGATAATCCATTATCTGCTGGGAAATTCCTAAAGTGTCTGCTCTCCAGCAGGTTGTGGGATTCCCAAAAGTAGGGCAGTCATGCCTAAACAGTAGAGGTCTAACCACAGGTGGTAACCTAGGCTGCCACGTTGTGAAACGGCACCTCTCCCAGCTGGTCTTACCCCAAACCTCTTGTTAACCCAACAGACTGAGACCTGGAAGTCACCGTGATGCAACTTTTGTGTTCGGATGGCTAAAAAAACCCCAAGAATCTTGTTTCATGAAGAGTCCTGTGTTTGTGACATTTTTTTTGGCCCTCCTATGTCAGTTCAGTCCCGTGTCAGACAAGAGGGATCCTCCGGAGCTGTGGGGAACATCCTGACGATCTCGCTAGGAGTTATTCACTCCCTCCTGTCAGATACATACCAGTACATAGAAAGAAAAATACAGTTCTCATCATTCTTCTATCCCCAGTATTAAACTAGAGAGGAAAGATGTGTTGGTCAGGAGAACTTGGACTACTTCATAAATTCTTGCATCCACAGACTACCTGAGAACATTGGTTGGCAGAAGATATTGTTGGTATTGCAAACCATTAAACAGTGGCGATAGATTTGAACAGCATTTAGCCTTCAGCTAATGCAGGTAAGTTTAAGACGTAAAATGTGCCTTTCCATAAGAAATCAACAGGAGCACCTACCTAAACTGCTTAAACTCTCCATAGGAGTCCTTATTTGCACACATTTTAAAGGCTTTTTGAAAACAGAGCCTTTATTCTGCCACGGCCCCAGTCAGGATTGGCACTCCAGTGGCCTATGCTTCATTTATACAACAGCACACAAACATTTCCCCCGGTTGTACTCCAAATGGCAAGTTACAGGGGATGAACACGGGAGAAAGACACAATGTGATATAGGATCTTATATACATTATCTAACCATAATTTTATTTTTTCCATTTCAGTCTTCAATTTTCTCTAACCTGGTTTCAGAAAAGCATCGTGCTGAGATGGGATGAAGTTAAAATAAGAAGCATTAGTAGCCTCAGGGTTCAGCCCAAGACACAAAACAGCAGCCTGAAAAGCCACCAGGTAAAGCCTGAACAAAAAGGCCTTCTCATAACATGCAGCAATCACCACAGAGGCCAGACCTTGTCTGGAGTGATCTGCTCAAGCACAACATAAACGTGTGCTGTGAGGACAGGCTGGGAGAGTTGGGGGTGTTCAGCCTGGAGAAGAGAAGGCTCCAGGGAGACCTTAGAGCCCCTTCCAGTCCCTAAAGGGGCTCCAGGAAAGCTGGGGAGGGACTCTGGATCAGGGAGTGGAGCCATAGGACGAGGGGGAATGGTTTTAAACTGAAAGAGGGGAGATTTAGATGAGATACTAGGCAGAAATTCTTGACTGTGAGGGTGGTGAGACCCTGGCCCAGGTTGCCCAGAGAAGCTGTGGCTGCCCCATCCCTGGAGGTGTTCAAGGCCAGGTCGGACGGGGCTTGGAGCAACCTGGTCTGGTGGGAGGTGTCCCTGCCCGTGGCAGGGGGGTTGGAACTGGATGGTCTTTAAGGTCCCTTCCAACCCAAACCATTCTGTGATTCTACGATTCTACCGGAGATTCACCTCTTCAGATCTGGCACATATTTCAGCATTGACCTTGAAAACTTTTCATGCTTATCAATCTATACACATAAAACACATGCATGCATATATACATAAATAAATACAATTATAGCACTGTTCTGATAGATGAGCTTTTTTGTAATATGTTGCAAAGTCTTACGAGTGTCTTATCGAACTACATTTTGAAAAAAAGTTAAATACTCAGCTCTGAACCAAGCTGTGTCAAACTTACTGCCAACTATAACATAGAACTACTGTGAAACATAACTCTTCTGTGGAATATACTATAATTGTACTTTTTGAACGCAATGTCAAATCACTGACATTGACTTGGTATTCTAAGGTAAGAGAAATGCAGGAAAGTTACAACATATATAAGCCGTAAATTAGATCCTAATCCAAACTTATCACTTTGATAGTTGTTAGACAGACTATTTGGGTGCATATTTAGCTCTGTGATTTTTCTGTTCCTTTTTCAAACTGTTCTCTTTTTCTCAGATTTTGATAATCAGATATTTCAATAATCAGTACAATACATTACACTACAGTTACAACAAAATACAGTTAAAATAAAGATAAACTCACACCAAATCACAAACACAGACTTACCTAAGATTTATGAAGAGAAAAATCAGACTTTGGCAGGTGAAATCCAGAATGCAGTATTTTGGGCAAATATTTATTAGTTGCCAAGCATATTCCTGAAGGTAAACATCTGAAAAACAAAATTCACATAAGATCAGAAGTGAGCAGTTATCTCATTTAGCATACACACTGATCTGTTTAAAATTCACCTTGTCTAATTGATGCTTTGTCACTCACGATACACGATGCAAGGAGCAACCTAAGCTACATCCGCGTTAGCGAGCACTGACAGCCAACAGGATCATCTCATTAGAGCAAAAGAATTGGCGCTGAGGGGCTCCAAGCTGCAAAGCTAAGCGCAGAAATGTGGACAGTCACACTCCCAACCCAACCTAAAAGACTCATGTAAACTTTCCTTTGAAAGCGGGAGAAATCCTGGAAGGGTTCAGACTGAGCAGACATTGGCATGTAACGGATTTACATACGCAAATTCCTCCATGTGATAAAGGAAGATCTTAAAAGTGTCTTGCTAATCATCAGAAGATGTTTAATGTGTTCATTATCACCTTCTCTGATGCTATTTCATAAAGCTACGACAGAAAGTTTTCAGATGAAGATTGTACCTTCCAGATGGAACGAAAACATAACAACACTTATGTGCAAATATAGGAGAAAAAAAGAAAGAAAAGCATATTTTCCAGAGAAAACAAGTTCTTGTTCTCTTGAGGATCCTCCCTCAACTGCCAAAACTATGACAACAAAAGCCACTTTGGAGATAGATTTAAGTGAGATTTTAAAAAGATGTTTTGTGGCATTTTTCTTATTCTCATATTTCTTATTCTTATTCTCGTAAAGTCATGTAGCGTAATTAGCACAGGCCAAACACAAACAGAAGTATGACACCCAACCTTTGTTTCCTCTGCTTTCTGCTACCCTGGAACTTCTCAAACTGAGGATACACTTACACAGCACCTTCAAGGCTTGTCCTGCAAATGTACACAGCATATTCACTCCTGCCCTGCAAACTACCCAACGTCTATGGGACACGTTTAGAGTGCGACACATGATGATGGCTTACTGGACTTGCTAGGGCTTACTGGAAGCTGGAGATGTCCCTCTCCTCATTAGAAAACAGCTTTTCTGACCCACCCTCTGGAAAAATTCCCCTCAGGTCCCTCAGCATTTCTGCAGGTCCCATGAACAATGTTTTACATTGGGTGTCTCCTGAGATCATCAAGACATAGTTTTAAGTCAAGAAACTGGAAATACTCTGACACCTTGGTTACTTTTTAATATTTGAAGTTTTGAAATTGGCGAGTGGAATGTGAAGTCGCTTAGTGCATTAAACATCAAATCCAGACGGAAATAGAACAGCGGACTGGGAGCAAGCGAGATGAGTAAAGGTGCCCAACAAATTCATTTACCACGGTATTGCAAACTGTCCCGTGAATTCCTCCTTAAATGACCATGATGTTTGTGCAACAGATCTCTCCCACAGTTTTACAATACATTATGCACCTTTAGCTGCTTTCTTTGCCTTCCTCCACCCACTCTTTGATCTCTGCCTTGACTACTTCTAACATTTTGAACAGCTGAAGAGCTGCCAAGTTTTTGAAGCAACCTATTTCCAGAAATGTTTCTTTACCTCAAGATACGTAATTTCTCCCAAAACACTCCTCTGGAGCAAAGCCCAGGACTGGCAATATGCTACCCAGGATCAGTGAAAGGTTTACGTTTCAATACCTATTGCACCTGTCATGATAATACCAGGCATTTTCCACCCACGATGCAGGAGAGAATCCAAACTTCCTGTGGGATGTGCAAAACTAGCACTCAGCCTTGGGAGCCATCCAGGCATGGTTATCAGGAAGAGAAAAGCTATTTCTGCTGGCTTGCAGGAATTGATGGCACCATTTAATGTCTTGTCTTTATATGCAAGTGTGTATAACCCAGTTTTTCCGCAGCTGCTGGGATGTAAATAAATTCAGTATTATCTCCGTTTTACATTGTAGGATATAATATAAATAGTACTGGAACTTATGCTGGGCACAATTCAATATTTAAGACATTTACCCTTTTCAAGTACAAGGCACCCATACAGCTGCCTAGCACTTAAACAAAATCTTTGACCTGCTTAAGGTTCAGGAAGGAGAAAAACATTATATATATTCTGTAGATAAATCTCCCTAAGTAGGATAGTATTTCTGGAAATAACGTCATGGAGTCAATCATTTTTTATCATTGCAAACTGAGACTTCACTTCAAGGGCTCTTTTTGAACAGTACATCTATACTACACTGATCAATAAATATTAGTACATGTGATACATGAAGAATCTCTAAAATATCTACAGTTAGACACTTGCTTTACAGTATGAGCTACACTTGAATAATACGTATGTATAAAATCCTGAATTTTTGCACATCCTATTACTTAATCAGACAAAATCATTTGCTTCATCTAAATTTACTAGAGTGAAAATGTATCTCTTGGTACCTATAATTTTGGTTCTGGTTTTTCTTCTTAAGGTAGTAGTACTTCAGCTGCAGACTGCAGCGAAAGCCCACCATTCCCAGAAAAATCTAATCCACCCTTAGAAATACCTAGCACACGAAAGTAGATACAAACTGATAGTTTTCGTCATGATAAATACAGCTATGGGCAGCAAAATGCTTTCTATTTTGTTTCAGTAATAAATCACTGCCCCAACTTCAGTTAGTAATGAGATTTTTAATCATGTGGATTGAACGTATCCTCAAGTTAATAAAAAAGTATGGCTTCCTCTTTATCTTTAATAAAAGATTTGTACACTGCTCCAATGATTAGTATTACGTTTTTAAAGAACCTGAGATTGATGCTTTTCAATTCTGCTTCCTTTTTTTCTATGCTTTTATAATTCAAAGGTAATATAGGGTATAATTAATAATTCATAAGGTAATTTTACGGCTTTTATTCAGAAACCTTTTGCCTATTGACTTAAGGATGTGCCATAAAAATATCCAGGTATTACTGTCTTAGCAATTTGCAGACCTATACAGATGAAATCTCTGAATTTATGCAAGTCAGGATTCGTGTTCAAGAATCAGAGCACATCATTACAGCCTTGAAAGGGTACAGGGGGAGGAAACAGCTTTACAGGACTATTTAAACCAATATATTTCATGTCTTCACACAGTTCTGCTTTTTCACCCCTGTTTGCAGGTTTATTCTTGATGGAGTTATTTTTGCAGTTGCCTAAGAGACAAAGGAGATGATAGCTGCATTTTTTAAAAAGGTAAACTCCACTGCACGAGTCCTGTGCTCCCCACCTGCAAGAGATCCAACCCAAAACCACCCTTCTGGGAAAGCTCAGCTGGACAAAACCCAGACTTTCATATTCTCTTAAAACAAACAAACAAACAAAAAAATTGACTTGTTTGAGACGAAAACGTCAAAACTGGCTACCAGTTGATACAATCCAAGAATATCCCATTTCGGTCGCTAATGGTCACAAAGTTGATGCCGTGCATTGGCAGGGCGCTGGCTGTCCTGGGGAGGGGACAGCAATGTCCACGCAGCCCCACAGGGATGTAGCTGCCCCCGAGCGCCCACCAGCCTCTTCCGCATGGAGCGGCCTCCTCCAAACGGCCGGGAAAGCAGCTGACTAAAGAGTTTCCAGCCCCGTATTTTTCAGAAAAGTAGCGGTTTTGATTGAGCCCGTTTCCAGTTCACAATGAAGAACGGAAGTCAAAATGGGATTTGGGGGTGTCAGTATTTGATTCTTGAAGATGAATTTTTTTAATTTATTTTAACAAAATCTCACTTTAACTTCTTACTTCCCTCAAGCAAGAATTTAATCTTCTTTCAGAGTTGCTCATCAGCCTGAATTTTGCTGTCTTCACAAAATAACTAATAACAGCCAAGCTCCAACATATTTGGGTAGAGTTTTTTTACCTACTTTGAAGAAACAAAGCATTTTTACCCGTGTGTGTCCTACTTTCACATGCGTGCATAACAGCTACTGCAAAGCAATCTCCCATCTCATGCAAGCTTTCAGGTACTGCTACGCAACAACTGTAGGGAGCAATGAAAATTGATAGGAGTCCTTAATTCCACACCTAACAAAGAAAATTGAGTTGAGCTGTTACCAGAGCCATCATTTGTTGCCATGAGAAAGTTAATAGCACCGCCTGTATTAGCATCTCCCTACATGTAAAACCATGAGATCCTGCTGCCCATTCCCCTGCGGCTGCCAAATGTTAGTGCTTTAGGTAAGGGATTTCGCTCTTATCCGAGGGACACAAGTTTTACCATCCCAAGGAAAATGATGTCTTTATGAAGTGATAGTAACTCTAGCTAGATTGCATTTCATTTCAGACCAGCTCTAAGCACATCCTTCGTGCCCCATCTAATTACCATCTCTGCTAGAGCAGCTCTGAACTCCTCTTGGTTTGACCTCCGGGTCCCAAAAACTCCTGACTAAAGCTTACTGTCTCTATTCTCCAGCTCCAAAAATGCAAACTGCTGTCGGGTTCTTCAGTTCCCTCTGCAAGACAGGCAGCATATGTCATGTGCATTATTCAGAGCTTCACATAGCTTCTTTTCCATGGAGGTTTAAAAATGAATAGCAAAATGTGTACCCAAATCACACCATTGGCAAAAATAATGATAATCAGTAAATGAAGTAAAGTCCAAAACTAGACTAGGGTAGGGATTATCTCTAAAGTAATGGGATAGCAACACAATAAATTTGCTACTTTTTGGACGGACAGTCCCAAGCAGCCGAGGTCGCTTGCAGGTGAAGACTTCCACTCAGGAAATAGTCCAAGAGGAACAACACTGAAAATATAGTTTGTATTATCTTGAGGAGCAGGAAAGCCATGACAGCAAAGCACAGTGAGAGGAGTTTCCTTCGTGCTCAGCTAAAACAATAAATACACGTACCCTGTAATGAGTGGTCTTCAAAATCCTGAGAGCACATCCAGGCTCACGCACTAGAGAGAGGATCAGAAAGTTCAGAGGAATATCATGGGGGGCAAACGAAGTTTGCTAACTATTCAACATTATTCCTCTTGGTCACCCATATGCACCTCTACTCTCCTAAAAGAAATATCCCAGGAGGACCCAGACTTACAGAAACACCCCAAGAAGACCCATCCCTACAAGGACCCTCACTGGAGTTTCTGCCTTCTGAATTTCCACGACAAAGAGAGACAAATAAAGTGCTAAGACGTTATGCAAAACCATGCTAATGATAATTCAGCACACAACAGCAGCTAAGCGAGTAAGCCATATAAGCAGTGTAAGTACTCATGCTATGATATTTATTTATGTTCCCGGAGATGCAGGCTCTGTGCAAGTGTTGAACATTATTAGAAGCAGCCCAGCCAACTAAGCAAGCCCCCAGTCCTGCCCCAACTAACATTTTAAAAAAAAAAACCCAAACTTTGAATGACTCCTAGCACTCAGTCTAGTAGTGCCTGCCAGGAAAAAGGGAATTTCGGAGATGGCATGCCATCAATTTTCTTCATTTGTGTCAGAAGTTGAGCAGCTGTCTTCTTACCAGACTGAAGTGGAGCCAAAAACCTTGTCAGGCAGCCGAAGAAAAAGCACTTCAGAGGAACTAATCTCAAAGACCCAAAAGTATGTACCACATTTTTGAACAGGCATGTGTTAATATTACTACTACGTTATCAATTGGCAATGTTTTGCAGAAGTAGTGGAAAAAAGACCGCTTCGTTTGTTTGCACCCCTCGCTAAGGAAAAGCAAGATGTCACACCTACTTGAACTCCAGAGTTTGTTTATTTATTTACTTATGGCCAGCAAAAGATTTTTAGCACTATCTTCCCCTAAGCTGGTGAGGAAAGTGAAATAAGATTCACCTCCACAGAAAACAGAAGACGCACCTGGACTTTCTGTGGCAAACAGATCTCGATTTCAGCAAGCTCTGTTATTCCCCGGGCACTGCAGACACATCAGCAAGGGATAAATAATCCCATCGAGAGCCGCGCTGGAATCAGCTCATTGCTCCAGCAGCCACCGATTGTGACAGACTGGGAAAACCCAATTCACAGTTTGTTTCTTCTTCAGTGTTGCTCCAGTAACCGTGTGCTGGGCTGCAGGATCCTTCAGGACAACCCCAAGAAAAACTTTGTACTTACCAGCACCAAGGATGTGACGAAGAAAGCAACGAAATTACAAGAGTTATTGCAGAAGGAGCTTTCCCAGGTGGGATTTACTCCCATGAGGCTCAGTTTGGTCAAACTGAGAGTACTGCACTTATTGACCTTAATTAAGCCCAGAAGGCAAGCCAGAGAAGCTGGTGGCCTCCTCCCAACAGTGTGTCACCATCCAAACTGCTGGGATCCCAACCATCCGCTCACCATAATTCATACTGGTGTCTGACATCTCACAAGACGTTTTTTGTGATCACATTAACCAAAAAAGTCACCAACACCCCCCCCCGCCGCCGCCCG